>ML101090.1:80654-144426 GCA_003697995.1 Taxidea taxus jeffersonii
GGGGGGGGGACACATTCAGTCTATGGCTGTTCTGTTTTTGATAGTACATTGCAAGAACACCAAAGAGTCAAAGCCTTTTTTTTTTTTAATGTGAAACCATAAAAATGACCATTTTAATGATTTTTGGGTAGGAACAGCTTTTCTAAGCATGACAGCAATCAAAATCCAGAAAAATTAAAATTAAGAATGCTGAGTTTGGGGGCACCTGAGTAGCTCAGCCAGTTAAGTGTCTGACTCTTGATCTCAGCTCAGATCTCAATCTCATGGTCATGAGTTCAAGCCTTGCTTTGGGCTCCACTTAGTAAAATGGAAGGAAAAAAAAAAAAAGAATGCTGACTTTGTGGAATTTCTTTGTGATCATCACAAAGTTTGATTATTTGGAGTTTAATTATAGAATTATATCTTGAAAAGATACATTAAACAATTGAGAAATGGGGGAATTTGTTACATTTATGAAAAGGAACTAATTTCCCCCCCTTCTCAACTCAAAAAAACCTCTTTACAGAACAGTAAGAAAAACATCAACATTCAATCGAAAAGTGATCAAAGGAAGTGAATGGGCAGTTTAGAGAAAAAGAATTACCAATGGACCAAGTAAGCCTTTGAAGAGATGCTCAACCTCACTTCAAAAGCATGCATATCAAATTGACAAGGGGAGTATTTTTAACTAATTTGATTGTCAAAGATTAATTAAATGTGAGGAAACAAACCCTTATACTGTTGGTAGGAGGTACAGTGGTGCAACCTTTCTGAAAGACAACAGTGTATATTCATATCCTTTGATCTAGCTATATGTTCCAGATATAATTACACAAATTAGTATATATTTAGCTATATATGTACACATGTTTATTGCAGTATTACTTGTAATATTCATAAAAGTCAACAGGGAAGCCATCTAAATTATTATCAGTAAGAAACTGGATAAGGGTGCCTGGCTGGCTCAGTTAGTAGAGTATCCACCTCTTGATCTTGAGGTCAAGATCAAGATCAAGCCCCACATTGGATGTACAGATTACTTTAAAAAATTGTATAAAAAAGGAAATTGGATAAACACATTATGGTATAGCCACTTAATGCAATATAAAAAAGCAGGCATTAAAGTGTAGCTTCTATATTCTATCTGTGTTATTAAGTGATTACAGATCAGGAGGTATATATAGTATGACTGTAAAAAGAAAAAAAATATTGTCAGGTATGTTTAGAAGAATACACACTTAGTCTTTTCAATAATGTACTCATTTTCAGTTATCCCTGCTATCTCCAAGCTCCATGTTTCAGTGCTTCTGAGTTTACTTCCCCTCAGAGGAAGGAAATTCTCTGAGTAGGGAATATAGATTCTTTTCCCTTTTCTTTGACCTTTTGATTTAGTACTTTAAAAAATTCCATCTGCTTTAATTTAAGTAAAATTTTAGGAGATAGTAGAGTTAAAAGCATGTATGCAGTCTACCTGGTTGATCTGAAGTCTCCTAACATTGACTTAAATTATGAAAGTACTGGGTAGTATTTATACATAAAACTGCGCAAATCATAAATGTATAGCTTGATGAATTACTGCATTGTGGATATACCCAGTTAAGAAAAAGAAAATGGAATGACTGCTAATGGGTTCTGGAATTAGATAGTGGTGGTGGTTGTACAGCTCTGAATATACGCAACACCAGTGAATTGTATGTTTTAAAATTTGGTAAATTTTCTGGTATGTACATTATGTCTCATTTTACAAGAGAAATCTTCCTTTAGCCTTCCTAGTCACTACCTGTATCCTGTTCTTCAAAGAACCATCCTGATTTCTAACAGCATGAATGAATTTGAACAGCATGAATGAATTTTGCCTCTCCTAAAACTATATTTTAACAGATTCATACAGTATGTACTCTCTTATGTCTAACTTTTTTCTTATATTTGAGAATTTCCTCCATGAGTGGAAGTTTCTTTGTTCTCTGTGCTGTATAATATTCCATTGTAGATATACTGCAGTATATTTATCCATTCTGTTGATGGCTGTTTGTGTTGTTTTCAGTTTAGGGTTAGTGCTGCTTTGAACATTATTTTATAGTCAGTTCTGCCATAGCACAACCTATACATTCTTAAAAATCACTTCAAAATGCAAAAATGTGCAATAAAAACTACAGGGCTTATGTAGAAAATGGAGTTAGAGACTCAAAGCCCAAAACTTGGTGAGTGACATATATTAAAAAAGATAATATCTTGATAAAAATGGTAGCACAATTTCTAAACACACTTACAAGAGTGTGTGTTAAGGTTCAGTTTGTGAGTTATTGCCCAGTGCTGGCCCAGGAATTTATCTGAAATTGGATGTAGGGTTATTAACAGGTGTGGGTGACTATGAATCCTAACATTCAATAAGCTAAGGTCCGAAATGTGTGTTTTTGTGTGTCTCTGTGGCTTGTTTCATCTGGGTGCAATTTTCTGTTCTTACCTAGTGTTTTGCATGGAAAAGATTGGACATAAGCAAACATGAAATTTGTGTTAGCTACCATTGTTCCCTAATATGTCAATCGTATTGGAACAAATTTCAAAATGTTATGGTAGAACCGTGTGTGTATTTTTTGGTGTACCTGTGTATGCGTTTCTGTTGTTTATATACCCAGTTGTGAAAATGATACGCATATGTTTAATTTTGGAACATAATAACAGCAGTTCTGCAAAATGGTTATGCCTGATTTTTATAATTACAACCAGTACATGCAAGTTTCAGTTGCTTTACAAGTGCTTGTTATTGTCAGTCTTTTTATTAATAATTTAAACTATTTCAGTAGTTATTTGGGACAGATTGGAAATGGGTTGTGAGAGTAAGATGGAGATCACTACCAAGAGAATTAAGGATAACTCTGCAGTCACTTCCTGATAGAAGCCTTTCTTTACCTCTCAGATTAACAGAGCCTCCGTTATAGCACTTTCTGCTTCTACTTGATAATAGTCATCAGTATTGTAATTAAATGCTGTGAAATTATAGTATTTTGTGCTATTTTGGTCTCTACTAGACTGTCCTTCAGGCTAGAGACTTGTATTCACTAAAATATATGTAGTACTTGTATGTAGTAGCTGTTCAGTAAATACTTACCAAATGAAGTGAGAATTTTGGTTCTTTCCATATTGTAATTATGTAGTAGGCTAAAGGTGGTTATATTTTTATCTAGCTTTATCAGAAAAATCGTCCAACTCCAATAAAATCAAGGGAACAGTACAACGTCCATATAGTACAGCGTACCTCCGAATATCCATAGAGTCAAAAATTACTAACATTTTGTCATATTTGCTTTCTTTGTGTATGTGTATTTTTTGTATATTATGTGAAAATTAGTTGTAGACATCAAGCACTTAAACTATGAAAACTTCAGTATACGTTTCCAATGAGTAAGAATAGTCAAACATCCTGATGCTTGGGTGGTTCAGTTAGTTGACATCTGCCTTCAGCTCAGGTCATGATCCCTGAGTCCCAGGATCAAGCCCCTCATTGGGCTCCCTGCTCAGCGGGGAGTCTGCTTTTTCCTCTGCCTCTCCCCCTGCTCATGTGCTCTGTCTCAATCTCTCTTTCATATAAATTAAAAAAAAAAAAAACATTCTATGTAAACAATTCTACTACTGTTACTACTACTAACAAAATTAATAATATTTTATTTTCTCTTCAATTCAATTTTACTTTTTCTTCAATTCATTTTTACTACTGTCCCCAGATAAGTAAGCTTTTTACCCTGCCCTTATAAAGTTTCCTTTTCCTTTTCCAGGGAAAAGTATTCTTTTACAGAAGAATAACAGCTAATAAATACAAATGAGATGATAAAATTGGGGTGTGGGGAATCAATATTTTGAAACCTAATGAAATAAGTGATTCAGGGAAAGATCATTAATGAGTGAGTCAGATAAAAATTCACTCAATACAAGTTGCTGAAGTGCCTACCTACAGATACTTAAGAACTACAAAGAAAAAACATACCTCTACAATGGAATAGTGTGCGCTTCCGGTGGGATACAGTATGAAATTGAGTATATCATTATGAAGTTTACCTAGCAAAAATGAATCTAATCATCCTTTACTTCTAACTTCCTGTTACTAGAAATACAGGACTTTGTGGAATGACTTAGCGTGAGGAGACAAATTCAATAAATATAGAATATGTGGTGTCTTCAAAAAGTAAATGTCATTTAAAAAAGGAAAGAAAAGATGGGCAGGGTAAAGCTTGTATTTTCTTTTAATGCTAGTATATAGAGTGAAAGTTTGTGCAATATTCCCTTTCAAATTTGGCTATTAAGTTTTTCCCTTTGTTGTTGCTTTTTTTTTTTTTTTTAAAGATTTTACTTATTTATGTGAGAGCACATGAGTGGAGGGTGGGGCAGAGGAAGAGAGGGAGAAGCGGACTCCCCACAGAGCATGGAGTGCAACACAGCCCAGTCCCAGGATCCTGAAATCATGACCTGAGCCAAATTCAGACACCTAACCAACGGAGTGCTCTGTTGCTCTCTCTCCTTTTAAAAAATTATCACTGATTTAGTGACTGAGAGATTTTTATTTATTCAGTGTTTATAGGTTACTCAAATTACTCCACATTTGGGGAATCCCTTGAAGGGATCTGTGTCCTTTGACGTGACTGCCTGAGTTTGAGCATGTCCTTGCTTTCTGGCACAGTTTTCCCAAGTTCATTTGAGCTTTCACTGTCTCAGAACTAGAATCAGCCAGCAGTAATGGCTTTTGTTTCTGTGTTTCACGAGATTACTTTTTCTTTTGAGGCATTATCTTTGAGAGGTAAGAAAATACAGAGGCAGATGACAGTCTTCGAACTATAGCCTTTTGCCACAGAACTGGTGAAATTAAATTTGAGAAATACTACTATTCTAAACACATTATGGTATTAATAGTTTAAAACTATTTAATATATTCTTTCTTCCTTTCTTTAAAAGACCCTCATGTATTCCATAAGAATGGGTAATAATAATAACCTTATTTTCAAGTTACATAATTTTAAAAGGGCATATTCACAGACATGATAATATTTTGAAATGCCATAGGAGCATGGATTCTTATCCTAGCATATATGGGACAATCAGGGTTTGCTCTTTAATATTTGGAGCTCATACTCAATTTAGAATTCAGTGAACTGTTGTTCAGAGATGTTGTGAATGCCGAAACTTACATTGTTACCATATAGAAAAAGAGATTAGAACTCAGAAGTTCATGTTTCAAGGCAGGTGTTTCTGTCTTTATTTAATAACTTTCTTGGGAATTGGACTTGTTACCTAGGCAAATGAAAATGTCATAATAAAGTTAATAAAATAAGGAAAGAAAAGAACTAGTTAGAATAGAGATAGAAACATAACAAGAAAGTTTGTTAAAGGGACGCCTGGGTGGCTCAGTTGGTTAAGCGGCTGCCTTCGGCTCAGGTCATGTTCCCAGCGTCCTGGGATCGAGTCCCACATCGGGCTCCTTGCTCGACAGGGAGCCTGTTTCTCCCTCTGCCTCTGCCTCTGCCTGCCTCTCTGTCTGCCTGTGCTTGCTCTCTCTCTCTCTATAACAAATAAATAAAAATTAAAAAAAAAAAAAGTTTGTTAAAAAATATTTGCAGAAATATTTGACATAAGAAAATGAAATCCTCTGTGCACCAGAGGCTGCTGAAAATGGTTTGGTGTATAATAAATTCTGCCATATTTTTCTTTCCATATATTTATTATTAATTTTTAAAATAATCATACTAAAACTTGTTAGCTTGTGCTTTTGCAGCTTTGTGTTTCATATCTTTTTTTAATATTTTTATATTTTTTTATTCACATTTTTTTTTACTTAAACATATAATGTAAGCCCACTCCCCTCTCCTCCCCACTCCCCTCAGTTTGTTTTATGACATTAAGAGTCTCTTTTGGTTTGTCTCCCTCCTGATCCCATCTTGTTTCATTTATTCTTTTCCTACCCCCTTAACCCCCACCCCCATTGCATCTTCACTTCCTCATATCAGGGAGATCATATGATAGTTGTCTTTCTCCAATTGACTTATTTCGCTAAGCATGATACCCTCTAGTTCCATCCATGTTGTCGCAAATGGCAAGATTTCATTTCTTTTGATGGCTGCATAGTATTCCATTGTGTGTGTGTGTGTATATATATATATATATACCACTTCTTCTTTATCCATTCATCTGTTGATGGACATCTAGGTTCTTTCCATAACTTGGCTATTGTGGACACTGCTGCTATAAACATTCGGGTGCACGTGCCCCTTCCGATCACTATGTTTGTATCTTTAGGGTAAATACCCAGTAGCAATTGCGGGGTCATAAGGTAGCTCTATTTTCAATTTTTTTGAGGAACCTCCATGCTGTTCCAGAGTGGTTGCACCAGCTTACATTCCCACCAAGAGTGTAGGAGGGTTCCCCTTTCTCCACATCCTCACCAGCATCTGTCATTTCCTGACTTGTTAATTTTAGCCATTCTGACTGGTGTGAGGTGGTATTTCATTGTGGTTTTGATTTGTATTTCCCTGATGCTCAGTGATGTGGAGCACTTTTTCATGTGTCTGTTGGCCTCTGGATGTCTTCTTTGCAGAAATGTCTGTTCATGTCCTCTGCCCATTTCTTGATTGGATTGTTTGTTCTTTGGGTGTTGAGTTTGCTAAGCTCTTTATAGATTTTGGATACTAGCCCTTTATCTGATATGTCGTTTGCAAATATCTTCTCCCATTCTGTCAGTTGTCTTTTGGTTTTGTTGACTGTTTCCTTTGCTGTGCAAAAGCTTTTGATCTTGATGAAGTCCCAATAGTTCATTTTTTCCCTTGCTTCCTTTGCCTTTGGCATCATCTTATCTTAATAATGCTTTAACTGCCTTTTTATATCTAGCCACATTGTCACATTCTTATTGATTGCTGCCTGGTATTCTTCTAGTTACTGGTCTTTTTTGATAGGCATTTGACCTATTTCTTTAATTACCAACTGCTGAAGTGAACCTGGAGCCAGTTATTTAACCGTATTTGAGCCATTAAGAAAACTTGAGCATTTTATTCTAAGATATTTTTCTGATAATAGACATTAGACTGATTTAAAATATTTATTTTAATCTCTTTTCTGAAATAAGTGGGATTTTTTAAATTAGCTTTTAAAATTTTTGCTTTAAAAATACCCAGGGGCACCTGGGTGGCTCAGTGGGTTAAGCCTGTGCCTTGGGCTCAGATCATGATCTCAGGGTCCTGGGATCGAGCCCCTGCACGGGGCTCTCTGCTCGGCAGGGAGCCTGCTTCCCCCTCTCTCTCTGCCTGCCTCTCTGCCTACTTGTGATCACGCTCGCTCGCGCTCTCTCTCTGCCAAATAAATAAATATAATATTTAAAAAAATACCCAGAAAGCAAGAACTATTTTATTTTTAATCATTTATCACTCTTTCATTTTTCTTAACGGAAACCACTTCACTGTTGAGAGCTCAGTCATTAGTTTGCAGTAATGTTTTTAAATCTCATTAAGTTCTGAGCAGGTATAGATAAATTCCAGTTAAAGTTTTCATTACTTTTTAAGGTTTTTAATTGTTAGTTTACATCATGAATGGGGAATATATATTCACTTTTCACTGCCTTATTTTTCTCAGAATGATAGAATTATTAAATACTGTTCAGGGTGCCTGGGTGGCTCAGTCAGTTAAACCACCTTTGGCTCAGGTCATGATCCTAAGGTCCTGGGAATGAGCTCCATCTAGGGCTCCCTGCTCAATGGGGAGTCTGCTTGTCCCTCTCCCTTTGGTCCTACTCATGTGTGTGCTCTCTCTCTCAAATAAATAACTAAAGTCTTAAAAAAAAAATGCTGTCCACAGACTGATAATTTCTGTGTTAGAGTAAACTGCTGTTTTGGTTTGTTTTCAGAAAGAATGAAAAGGAGAAGTTTTAAATAGCTATCTCATTTATTCCTTTTTTAAAGGAAATAACTAATTGCTCAACTCCTATTTCCTTGGTAAAAACATTTAAAGTTATACAAACACTACCACCACTACCTTTTATAGATTTACTTTTGGGTTGAAGTAGAGTGTTTGTTTTTCCTGAAGTTCTCTGCTTCCAGGTCCTCCTTTGTGCCATTCCTTTCAACTGGAATGTCTATTATATTAACTCCATCTTGCATGGCCCAGCTCAGAAGTCTTCCATGTGAGGTCATCAGCCCATCTTTTAGCTGAAACTAATCTCTTCTGAATACCTGTAGCACTTTGTACTTTCCTTTCCTTTCTTTCTTTCTTTTTAAAGATTTTATTTATTTGACAGAGAGAGAGAGATCACAAGTAGGCAGAGAGAGAGGGGGAAGCAGGCTCCCTGCTGAGCCGAGAGCCTGATGTGGGGCTGGATCCCAGAACCCTGAGACCATGACCTGAGCCCGAAGGCAGAGGCTTTAACCCACTGAGCCTCCCAGGTGCCCACTTTGTACTTTTCTTATGGGACTTACTATTTTACTGTTATTTGGGCTCTATTTCAGTCTCTCTTTAAAAAAATTTAGTTTTTTTTTTTTTATATTTCTTTTTGAAGATTTTATTTATTTATTTGAGAGAGAGAGAGAAAGCAAGAGCAAGAACACAAGCAGGGGGATTGGGAGAGGGAAAGCAGCTTCCTGCTGATCAGGGAGCCCGATGCGGGGCTCGATCCCAGGACCCTGGGATCATGACCTGAGCTGAAGGCTGACGCTTAATGACTGAGCCACCCAGGCGCCCCCCAAAATTTAGTATTTTGAAAAAAATTTCTGTCTTTGGAAAAATTGAATAGTAAGAGAAACTGCCGTCTTGTCACATTTGCTTGTTTCTATACATAAACACACACATATATATAAGCTTTTATTTTTGCTGACCCATTTGAGAGCAAATTGCAGGCATCATGAATCTTTTACCCTTAAGTACTTCATGTATCTCTTATGAACAAGGATATTTTTCTTTTTCTTTTTTTTTTTTTAAGATTTTATTTATTTATTTAACAGAGAGAGAGAGATCACAAGCAGGAGAGAGGCAGGCAGAGAGAGAGGAAGAAGCAGGCTCCCTGCTGAGCAGAGAGCCCGGGGCTCCATCCCAGGACCCTGTGATTATACCTGAGCTGAAGGCAGAGGCTTTAATCCACTGAGCCACCTAGGTGCCCCAGAACAAGGGTATTTTTCTTTAAAAATTTTATTTTTTTATGAATATATCTAAAAATGCCTAGTATACAATTACAATGCAGGATATTTAAAATTAATATAATGCCATTATTTATACAGTGCTATTATCAGTTCATATTCAAATTCAGTACATTTTTAGTCTTTGGTACTATCTATCCTATAATTCTGTATCCCTGAAGCAGACCTCCACTTTGGTTCTTACTATGGACTTTGGAAGACAGCTGACAAAATTTTATAGTACAGCTTTATGAACTGTCACAATTTTGAATTCCTGTCTTTGAAATAATTGGCAATCATGTGTTGGTGGTTGGTGCTTTTTCCTGTTTATCACTGAACTCAAGGTTCTTCTCCTTCTTGATGTTCTATTTTTCTAGCAGACATCTCTATCTCTCAGAGATAATATGACACAGAGACACTAGTTTGACCTCTCCATCACTCTACCCACCACCAAATTTAGTGTTTTCTCATTCCAATTTTTAAGCAATATGTTATGAAATAGTAAATAAAAAAACAGAAAATTTGAAATAATGCCCAACCCCTGTGCAGAGCCCCTATAATGAAAAAATTAGTAGGTACACTAATTAGTAGGTATACTGAGTACATGAGATATATGCAGGTGATTTCAGTGACCACTCTGCTGTTATTTTACATTCACTATTACATTGTATTTTCATGTTTATATCTTGGGATAGTCTTATCCCAGCATTTAAATGATACTTGCAAGTACAAGAACTAAAGGACATACCCCCAAGTCAGTAACTTTCAAATGGAAGCAAAGTATAAAGAAATGCTGTGAAAGAAGTGAAACAACTGCCATATTATGTCACACTGTTAATCTAGGAGAATGCTTGGCAAAATGTTATCCAGTTACTAAGAAAATAAGTCTTTGTTAAAGTTTAGAGGTGTGCCACAGTGATTATAAATTTATATGCTGCAAGAAGGCATCCCAATATGTCTTGAATTATGAGTATGATTATATGATGTTTCCAGTAGCTAATTTAGGTAATTTTGATTATTCCATATCCGTGTTGGCATCTGTTACCATTTTCAGTATTAGAACAATGATATCTCCTCATGTGCTCTTAAACCCTGCCCACCCACGTTTTGAATTGGCAAAGTTATACATGCTTATTGTAAAAATTCCTAGCTTAATAGAAGTATGTTTTCAATTATGGAAAGTCACCTTGTCACATAATTAACACTAATAGCTTCTGTTTTGCTCTTGATCCCTTTTTCTTTGGAATCTCATTCTCTACTCTCCTCATTTAATATCTGTAGCCTCTTTCTCTTTCTCAGGCCTTTGTACCTGTCTTTATCCCCTAAATATATTCAGATATTCTGCTAAAATAAAAACGAAAAGGTGCTTCTTAGTAGGACCTGATAGTTTACCTTCTCTTCTTGAAAAAGTAATTTACCTTTTTTCTTTCTTTCCTTCTCATTCTTAATACACTGTAACCTGGCTTCTGACATTCCTTTTCCAAAGTTACTGCTCTCTCTCATTTTCAGTTATTTACCTTAAAAAAAAAATCTGTGATTACAAAAATAATTCTGGCATATCTTAAAAAATATATATATATAGAAAAAGATTATTAAAAGTCTTTTTTAAACATATTTTCTGTGAGATAATCTCTTCTAAGCATTTGATATATTTTTGTTCAACTAATCCTTTATGTTAATTAATGTATTATTTAGCTCAGACATACATATTGAAAATAAGAGATATATACATATCATTCTGTAACTTGGCTTTCCAAATCTGTATATTTAGAAATATTGTACTACATTATATAATGTGGAGCAAATTGCTTGATTTTGCTTCTTTAGCTTCATCATCTGCAGAGTAGAGATGGTAACAGAGCTCACCTCATAGGGTACTTGTATTATGAAATGAGATAACTTATGCAAAACTTAGATCAGAGTCTGACACACATAGTAAGTATCAATAAATGGTAGATTTGAAAAATAAAGAAACCTTTATGGTATGCCTGGGTGGCTCAGTCAGTTGAGCATCTACCTTCGGCTCAGCTCATGATCCCAGGGTCCTTGGATCGAGTCCTGCAACAGGCTTCTTGCAAAACAGGAAGTCTGCTTCTCCCTCTGCCTGCTGCTCCCCCTGCTTGTGTGCGCGCAAGCGCGCGCGCTCTCTCTCTTTCTCTCTCTGACAAATAATAAAATCTTGAAAAAAATAATCTTTAGTTGTATTAAAATGTTGCATACTCATTAGTAATTTATTGATGTAGCAAGGATAAAGAACCTCTTTTTTTAGTCTTTTCCCTATGTGTTACATTTTGGAGAGCAACTTTTCATCTGTTAAAGTTTTGTTATAAGGTAGCAGTTCAGTCATATCTGCAGGGTTCACTTGTAATTCTAGTTCTCTTGCTATTTCCACCACATCTCCAGTTACTTCCTTCACTGGAGCCTTGAACCCCTCAAAGTCATCCATGAAGGTTGGAATCAGCTTCTTCCAAATTTCTCTTAATGCTCACATTTTGAACTCTTTCCATGAAGAGTGTTTTTCTCATGCCACAGATATTCTTAATGACATCTAGAATGGTGAATCCTTTCCAGAAAGTTTTCAGTTTACTTTGCTCAGAACCACTAGAAGAGTTACTATCCATGGCAGCTATAGCCTTACAAAATACATTTCTTAAGACTTGAAAGTTGAGATTACTCCTTGATTCATGAGCTACAGAGTGGATGTTGTGTTAGCAGGTATGAAAAGAACATTATTCTCATACATTTACATCAGAACTTTTGGGTGACCAGATGCATTGTCAGTGAACAGTAATATTTTAAAAGGAATCTTTTTTTTCTGAGCAGTAGCTCTCAACAGTAGACTTAAAATATGCAGTAAACCATGTTGTAAAAAGATATGCTGTCATCCAGGGTTTGTTATTCCATTTATAGAGTACAGGCAGAGTAGATGTAGCATAATTCTTAAGTGCCCTAGGATTTTCAGAATGGCAAATAAGCTTTAGCTTCAACTTCAAGTCACCAGATACATTTGCCCCTAGCAAGAGAATCAGCCTGTCCTTTGAAGCTTTCAAGTCAGACCTTTCCTCTAGCTATGAAAAGTCCTAAATGGCATCTTCTTCCAATAGAAAGCTGTCATTTATATCGAACATCTGTCGTTCAGTGTGGCCACCTTGATGAATTACCTTAGTTAGATCTGGATAACTTGTTGCAGCTTCTATAGCCATACTTGCCACTTCACCTTGCTTTTTTAGTTATGCAGACAGCTGCTTTCCTTAAACCTCATAAATCAGCCTCTGCTAGCCTTAGACTTCCTCTGCAGCTTCCTAACCTCTCAGCCTTCCCAGAACTGAAGAGAGTTAGGGTTTTACTTTGGATTAGATTTTGGCTTAAAGGAATGTTATATCTAGTTTTCTCTTATATCCAGACCATGAAAACTTTCTCCATGCGGCAATAAGGCTCTTTTGCTCTTATTCATGCATTCATTGGTGTGCAACTTTTAATTTTCTTTAGGAACTTTTCCTTGCATTCATGACTTCGCTGTTTGGCACAGGAGGTCTAGCTTTCAGTCTGTCTTGGCTTTTGGCATGCCTTCCTCACTAAGCTTAATCATTTATAGTTTTGATTTAAAGTGAGAGATGGGTAATTCTTCCTTTTACTTGAATGTTGAGGCCATTATAGGGTTATTAATTGGCTTAATTTCAATATTGTTGTTTCTCAGGAAATAGGCCCAAGACGAAGATGAGAGATGGGGGGAATAACTGGTCAGTGGAGCAGTCGGAACATACATAACATTTATTAAGTTTGCTGTGTTATATGGGTGCAGTTTGTGGTGCCCCCATACAGACACCAAAGATCACTGATCACATATCACCATAACACGTATAATAATAAAGTTTGAAATATTTCTAGAATTACAAAAATGGACACAGAATCACAAAGTGAGCAAATGCTTTGGGGAAAATGGTGCCAGTAGACTTGCTTGACAAACAGGGTTGCCACAGACCTTCAGTTTGTAAAACAAACAAACAAAAATCCATTGTAAAGCAAAGTGCAATAAAATGAGGTGTACCTACACTTTTCTGACTCTATTAGGAGTTTTTCCATTGTTTTTGGCCCTGTGAGAACTCTCAGGATTGTTCTACCTGTTTCTTTCTACAGTTCTTTCCCCAAATGTCCTTGTAAGTATGACTGATCAGAAATAATCTGAAGACTAGAGAAGAATTATCTGGATCTGTTGAGCTATCTCTGTGTAATTGTCTTCTCCCTGGTACTCTTACCTGTGAATATTAGACACCTTAGCCTTCCTGAATTCTCATCTCTCTCCTTACCTTAGATTACTGGGCTTTGTTTATTTTCCCCTTGCCTCTGCTGCAGCCTGGAGACTTTTTTCAGGTAGTTACCTGAGGCACTTATGGTACTCAGCCTCATTTGTTTTCTTCTCACAAGGATCACTGTTTTGCACTGCTTTTGTTCAATATCTAAAAATATTTTTTTCTTATATGTTTTGTTCTTTAGTTTTAAGGAGAGTTGATCCTTTCTCTATTCTGTCATGGTTGAAACAGTTGCCTATATATAGAAAGCTGTTGGTATTCTAAAATACTGTTAATTATCTTATGTGCCTGAATATTAGGTGAAGTGTAGCCATCCCCAGATGCTTATATTTCAGACCTTCTGAAGTTGCTCATATTATAGGGTAATTTCTAAATTACTTTGCACACAAATTACAGTTTAAGAAGAACACATTGGCTTGAAATGTCCTTCATGCAAGTTTGGATATTTATAGAAAATATAATGAGTGTAGAATATAACACAGATTAAGTAATCATGGCTGAGTGCGACCTTAAAAATCATCAAGTATTGGATATAATACATAATCTTTTTTGAAAGATTAAAAAGTATATTGATAAATAAAAGTGGCCATATTACAGAGATTGTGATATATACCTACATAACAAATGGGGAAAATTGTGTATTATGTGAATAGATACTAATAGTGATTTGAGATAAAATGTCAGGTGACATTTTAATATATAGATTCAAAAAGTGCACCATCTAAATGACTTAAAGGGGAATGAAATTGATGTTTGAGGTCGGAATGATTAGATGATTTTTAAAAGTGGCTGTATTACAATGATGACCCTAACATTAAGGTTAATATGAAGAATTTGACAGTAATTGTTTTCTGAATGTGACTGGAATAAAATACTTTAGCCATATTATTTTAATAATATGTGTTGTTAAATATATATATATATATATTAATTGAGTCAGTTTAAAGTAGATACTGATTATTTCATCTGTATTCTTACAGGCTCTGGCAAAACTATCTTAATCAGGTTTTACTGGGGAAATTGGGTATCTGATTTTCAGGGTCATTTCAGAACTCTTTTAATTTTGTAATCACCTATAGTTTAGATATTAGAATGGCTATTCATTAATTCAACAAATGTTTATTGCGCCTGTGTTACATTCTGGTTACCAGGTGCTAGGGATAAAGTGGTAGTTGAGTCTTGCCCCATTAGAACTTAGAATCCAATGAATTGAGAAACTGAGGCATGGGAATTTTGTAAGTGGAAAGACTCTTAGAAACTACTGAGTTGTTTTTGTTTTTTTTTTAATTTTATTTTATAAAGGGGGACACTGAGGCATACCTCCTGCCCCAAAAGAAAGTGGCTACTTAAAGTTAACAGAGTCTGTTTCTGACTCTTAGTATGGTGATTTTCAGCCTCCACTGTTATGAGATCTGCCAGACTTAGGAATGCATTCTCTCTGGGCTAGACTATTTTAGATATAATAACATTTTCACATAAATTTCAGAACACTAAGGGAGAAACCAGCCGAAGAGTTTTCACATACCTCTTTTGCCTATTACCTAAATTGTTTTCAGTATTTTTTCCTAAAAAACGTTAAAGTTTAATTATTTGTGGAGTCGTTAGCCTTGAGTGGGCTTATTCTTTCATGTTAGGAACAAAAGTTTGTTGGGGTAATAGGAAGGGAAGAAGGGGGTACTCTCAATCTCCAACCAAGCATGTAATTTCCAGGCTGTCTGTTCTGCATGGGGGAAAGGATTTGTTGGTCCATGGTGAAATTTACTTCTGCTCACCCCAAGCCCCCATAGGTACATTTATGTATATAGATTTACAGCTCTAACTGGCATTTATTGAGCACTTTACAAGGTTGGCAGTTCTTTTAGTACTGTGCACATATTGTTTAATCCTTGCAGTAGTCCTCTTAGACTCTGTTCAAGGTAGACTTCCACTGGATATGTCTTAAGTGTATCCCATTAGGATTGAAACAAAAAGCTGTCACCTAATAGCCAATCAATAATAATGATGATGATGCTTATTGTATGAAAGATATAAGTGGTATACATGTATTAACTCTTTCTTGTAACCCTTATAATTAAAGTTGCTGATGTAGCCCATGATACCTGAAACATTCGGTGTAGGAGTTGGGTTATAAGAGGCAAATGGCAATAACAGTTTAGTAATTTGGATTGAGGTCATTCATAATACCTGTAGACCATGAGGAAACCTGATGGACAGAAGTTGCAGGTAGTTCTCTTCCTAACTGTACATTTTTAAGGGGAGGTGGCAAGCTTGTGAGACTGAAAGCCAGCTGCATCTTTCTTCCTTGTCCTCTGTTAGCCTATCTAGTTCTGTTTCACCGTGATCTTGAGGACAGGACATTAATTCACAATTCAGTAGTAGTTAGGTTACTGCTGGGTTAAAACAAAGTCTTGTTGAAGAGTTTGAGGTGCTACAAAGTTATAATTATCTTTTTGTGTTTTTTTTTTTTTTTTTCTAAAGGACTAGGTGAAATGGATTTAGTAAGGCACTAAAGTTAAAATCTGGCTTCATTGGTTAAGTGTTGGGGTTTTTTTTTAGTAAAGAGAGAAGAGGTAAGTTTTAGACATACTATTTTAAATTATTGCATTTTGTTCTTCCTTCTCCCCTTCTTAAAAATACCACATGGAATATTCCATTCATTACTGCTTGAGAAAGTCATTACTTTGCAAGCTGCAGTTGCTGAAATGGTTTAGTGGAAGAAATGTTTGCTTGCATTTTTTAAAGTGATTTTTCTTTTTTGGAAGTTTTTTTTTTGAATATCCAAACTGTAGCAAGCAAGAAGCAGATTTAAATTTATATCGGGGAAACCTCTTTGTGGAACATTTCATCAGATGACTCCTTGCCAACCTTATATCTTGGAAAGAGGGATTAATGAAATAGCATCTGAAGCAGCAGTGAACTCTTACGGAATAAACCCTGATATCTTCCACGGTGTTTTGTGGGATAATTTCAAGTTCTTCAGATATAGATTGTATAAAGAAGATTGTAGGGCACATGACACAATCTGGTTTCTTGTATTTTAGATAGTAGAAAAATTAATACCTCTAAGAATGGATTCTGGAGAGATCTGATCACAGTTACAACTTTTTATCTATGGTTTTATCTCACAACTTCATTTTTTAATTTTATTTTTAAGTTTTTTATTCATATGGAACTTAAAATAGTTTGCAGTAAGCTGCTTTATGTGTAAAATATTGTAATGGTAAAGTAATGGATTGCCTGTGCATTGTAACCACAAAGGTAAGATACAGTATGCTTTCTTCATTTCATTGTTAGTGACAGAATGTGAGAAGCCTTTTTGTTCATAATGTATTTTGAAAACAAAGTGTAACATTGTTATATATTTAAAGATAGATAGTTGAATCCATGTGATGCTTAGTTTGTATTCTAGGTAAGATTTTAAGGTAATATTTTAAAATGTGTTTTAAATGGCTAAAAATAGTGTATTGAGTGGATTTTTTTTCCCTCTGAGGTCTGTAGGAAGCTTTTTTTCCCCAATAGCAAAGGTTTATAAGGTCTTGATTATTATATTTAAATCTTATAAATAAATTATGAAAGTTCTCCCCCTCTATTTTATTTTTTGCCCCAACATGTGATAATGGTTTGAAGTATAACTCATTTTGAGAACAGTTTCTGGACTGTTCTATCAATTGTAAAAATAGTTAATTTTTTTCAAGAATTAAAAAATAGTTAAGTTCTGATTGTTTTGCCTTTGGAAGATGTTGATTTGGATTTCAAATGATTAAACTTGTAGAAGCACTCCTTAAGGAAGTACTTGTTTTTAAGTCTGTTGTCCTCAAAGTGCAACATACTGTGTTTAATCTTCAAGTTGGGTTTGTTTTATTTCTGAGCACCAGTTTTTGGATACTGTGTGATTGTATAAGATTCAGGATGCTTATATTTTCAATTTTTACATGGTCTTTTATGGAATAGTTTACTTTGTTGGTTCTTATTTCTGTAACTTAAGATGACAGTGATTGTTAGATGAAATTGTTGAGATTATCAAATAATGTTCAGTACTAAGAGTAAGTAAATTTGTAAATTCTGAGAATATGCTATTCCTATATGGTGTATTATTTCTCACAAAAGGAAAAGTGAGAAAATTGGTGGAAATTAGTTTTCTTTGCCTGTTGCTCAAAGAGTTACGGTTCAAACAGGAGTTTTAATCAGATACAAACATGCCCATTATCTGGTCCCATCCTGTTTATAAGGGGATGTCTTGTACCTCTAAGTAAAATGTCTCATTAAATATTCTTAAGCAATGTTTAAAGGGCAAAAAGCCTGGAAAACAGGTTTTGGGTTCTTTTTCTTGAGGAATTCTTTTCATGGTTTTCTGTGGTTAGTTCTTCTAGTGATTTACCTTTTATCACTTTACTCATTTTGATTTTTATTTTTGATATTATAGCCAGCTTACTTGAAATGCTTGCTCTTCTCTCATTCTTACCCTTCTTAAAAAAATGTTTGCCTTTGACCCTTTCTAAACCAAAGAGAGCTGCTACTGTTAGTATGGAATCAATATTGTAAAGTTTTTATACATTTTTATTATGTAACTGTTAAAAAAGAGAAAAGATGTAAATTGGGAATTTGGAAACCTAAAACATTATTTGTAGTTACTTTTGAAAGAGTAAATTTAAATGATTTCATCTAGTATTAGAAATAAAACCCTTGAATGTTTAATGACTACAGCAGGAAGAGAAAAATTCTTAATTTTCTTTTCAACTAAATTGCTTCATGTTTTCTCTCTTGGATCTTTTCTTTTTTCTGATCTTTAGAGAGCTTATTGATTTTTATATGTGTTTTTAAAGTCTGACAATATAGTTGATGTAATTCTATCATGTTAATACTAAAACACCTTTCCAAGTGAGATTTTTTTTTCCATCATCCGCCTCCCCTTTCTCCCACTTGTGTAGGCACAGTGAGCTAGGTTGGCATGTTGCATCACTGCTACCATGGATACCCTTAAGAACAGGCATGTGGGTTGAGTTAAAGCAATGGTGATTAGTTTTCTGGTTTTTTTTCCCCTCCTAACTATGTGTTCTTCACAATGAAGACTCTTATTTTAAAACGTCTGCAAATGACTAGATTGTGAGATGTGATGACTAAATCATCACTGCTACTGAACTGCCAAATCTTGGCCTCTATTTACAGTAGTATTAATGTCATTTACTAATTTAAGATGATCATAAATAGCTCTACATTCTTTTTCTAATTAGTATGTTTTAAACACAAAAGCTTGTTTTGTCTCTTAGTGAAAATGAAAATGTATTTTCTCTTTGAGTTTTAAAAATATTGTTCTGAATTTAGATATTCTGCAGGGGAAAAAATCCTAGTGAGCCTTTCTATCATTGCAGTATTTATGATTATCATTAAAATACATACATAGATTTCTATGTAGTTCAGCCAGCTTGGATACAATATGTTGTACTTTTCACATAATGTCTTTCTAAAAGATACTTATTTTTGTGTTCTTAGCTAGCCTCTTTGTAAATATATGTCAGTTGGGGTAAAGTTAATATTGTTAGGGAGCCAGGCAGACAGGTGTGGCTTCAGACTCTTTATCATGTAGGAAAATTAATTTGGAGGAATATACAAGGTCCAACAAGAATGATTTGGTAGTATTGTTATATATGGTATATTTTCTTTTGTTAGCGGTAAAGCACTATGTATAAGCTATAGCTATGGGCATTCATATTCTTTAGTATAGAGGTTTCCCAGCTGTCCATTCACTTCTGAGAGAAGGGAGTTCCATAACTTTAGTACCAGAATTCTTGGAGTAGAATCCTATTCTTTTCCATCTTTTGTTATACTGCTTCTTTATCAAGTACAAAAAGGATGTTCTTTGTCTCTTTTCTTTTAGGACTATTTGGTAGAAGTTTAGGGGGCAGGAGAAAGACCTGAAAAGAAAAAAAAAAGTTATCCTGTATGTTCTTGATTAAGTTTAGAAAGGAGAAAAGGAACTTTTATAATTCAGGAGATTCTCTTATACTCAGTACCAGTTGTTGTTATTTTATTATTTAACTCATTTTCCAAAACTTGGAGTCCATATTAACTGCCGTTGGGGTGATATTTGAAGTTGATACATGGAGTCTTGGGAGTCTCTTCCAATTAAGGATTCCCAATACATTTGTTTTAGGAGGTGTAGACCAGGTTTTCATTATTTTTGTTATCAGATCCTTTTTTTCTTTCCCCCCAATTCCTATGAGGTGTTTCCTTCCTCTTTGAGATCTTCATGCATAATAATTTCCTCTCTTGGCAGGTGCTTACTCCAAATCTTATTCAGATTCCAGCTTATATTTGACTTCCTCAAAGAAGCCTACCTTAATGCCCATGATTAAATAAGGTTCCTCTACTTCTATAAGTATACTTTACTATTCCTTTATAACACATACTGTATCATATATTTATGTGATTCTTTTTTAATGTATGTTTCTCTCACTGTATGGTAAGCTTTAAAAGTAAGACTTCTTTTTCCCCAAGGTATTTCTGATGCCCAACCAAGTGTCTGAGTATCTACTTACAGTGGATACTCAGTAAATAATTGTTGAATGAATGAAGCTTTGGTACAGATGTTCCAAATTTATGGATTAAAGAAGAAGAGTATTTTACTTTATAATGGATTTTAAGTCTTAGTTTGAATATGGTTATATGTTGAGATCCTGGAAATTGTCACTAAAATTTATCTCTCTGTATTATAATGGATTTTAAAGGATCCAGAAAGTGGCCTATCTCCCAGTGTTTTCCACCTTTTTCTTAGTTTATAATGTCTTGACATTTGACTGCTAGTTAGTTAAGTATTTGACTAATTTGTTGACTGATTATATACATATAAAGTGTGTTTTTTCTTTGTGCTTTTTACCTAATTTGGGAGAGACAGATCCCTTTTCATTTTTTTAGGGCTTACTTATGTCTCTAGGCTGAAAATTAACGTTAAGTAACAACTTCACTCCAGTTGAACTTTTTGCAGTGACATAAATGTTATATATCTGTCCAATCCACCACTACATGAAATGTGGCCATTTTGACAGGGGAACCTAATTTTAATTTTAACTAATTTAAATAGACTTAGATTATTGATCTATAACAACTATTCCTATGTACCAGCCAACCCTTCATTTACTTACTCCTGAATTTTTTAAACCTTTCTTTTTGAGTGGGCAATAAACTCACATATTACTCAAAATAAACTAAAGTATCAAAACTGTCATTAAAGAGTTTATATAACTATGTCTTCTTTCTCCATAAGAAGCTGCTTTTGTTTTTTTCTATCTTGGATGTTTTTATTTCTCCTTTATGCAGTAGTTCCTTTGTTTTTCATAATCTTGTGCTCCTCGTCGGTTTTACTTACTTAAAATACCCTGAAGTTCTTCATTTTAGCAAACAGAGCTTTTCCTCATTCATTTTTACAGAAATACAGTATTTTATTGCGTGAATATATCATACTTTTTTTTTCTTTAACCAGACGTGAACTTTTAAGTGAATGGCGTATAACAACTGGTTCTAATTGGAGAAAGATGAAAGTTGGATCTATGCCTAATACTGTGTATCATGAGAAATTCCAAAATATTCAGAAGATATAAATGTATTTTTGCTGGGCACCAGAGTTCATTCTTTTACAGTTAAAAACTATGTTGGGGGTACCTGGGTGGCTCACTGGGTTAAGTGTCTGACTTCGGCTCACGTCATGATCCCAGGGTCCGGGGATCGAGCCCCACATTGGGCTCCCTGCTCAGTGGGGAGTCTGCTTCTCCCTCTAACCCCTCCCCCTCACTCCTGCTCTCTCTCTCTCTCTTTCAAATAAATAAATAAAATCTTTAAAAAGGGGGACAAAAGGAATCATTTAAAAAAACTATTTTTGGTAGACAACTTTGTATGTCCTTTTATATTTGTACAGATATATCTGTATGATATTAGGATTGCTGCTTCAGAGTGTAAGAGAATCTGTAATTTTAGTAGCTATTGCCAAACTTTCCTCCATTAGAATTGTGCTATTTTGCATTCCCACCAACAGTGTATCAAAGTGATTATTTCCCTGAAACTTTGTTGATGGAATGTATTTTCAAATTTTTGGATTTTTGACAATTTGTTCAGTGAGAAATGTTGTATAAATGTAGTTTTAACTTGCATCTCATATTCAAACAAGATTTATTACAGTTTTTCTTTTGGGTTGTTGGTCTTTTTCTTAATTTTTAGGAGCTCTTTATATAGCAAGGAGATTAGTCTTTGTAATAGGAGTTGCAGGTGTTTTTTTCCTTCCCCCTCCCTTTCCCCCCTTATACTCTAGAATTTCATTTTTAAATTTTTGCACCATTTGAAGATTATCCTGATGTATAGTGTTATTTGAACTGTTTTTCCAGTGGTTACCTATTTGTTCCAATGTTGTTTATTAAAAAGTCTATATTTATCCCCACTGAATTGAGATGCCACTTTCTGACAAATAAATTAAGTATTTGTGTCTACTTCTAGATACTCAGTTCTGTTCCATTGGTTTGTATGTTCATGAACCAACTGGACAGTGTTTTACTTAGTGAAACTTTTTAGTATGCCTTAGCATCTAATATATTCTTTCTCATTGATTTCTGTTTTTGAGCTTTTCTTAAAAAGGAGGTGGGGAGGATTTTTTCCTGTTTGTTTTTCTACATAAACTTTAGAATCAACTTATCTAGCCAAGAAAAAAAGTGTTTTGGTATTAAAATACCTTCTGCATAAGTAGTACACCTTAAGGAATGTTTCCTGGCCAATAGAGAGAGGCAGGAAAGCTGGTTAAGTTTATCCCTTATAAACCTTTCCCAGTTATTAGTATAAACTCCCACTAAGAGGCTAGACAATATTTTTGATTCCCTAGCCTGAGGAGCAGGATTTTAAATTCATCGCTTAAGACTTCTTAACAGTTGATTTCGTTTAATCAAAGGCACATTTCACCTGTTTCATAAATTTTGCCTAGCCTTTTGCTCCATGACTTCGCCTGTTGACTAAAGTTCCTGCCTCTGACTAAATGAAGTAGATTTATTTCTAGTGCCAACTCTGGTTGGTGTTGGATGCCCACAGGTCTCTCTGTATTGGGAATTCTAACAGGTTGAAGGAAGAATGCTGCCATCAGGCAATCTTTTCCATGGCTGAGGGATTGGAGAAATATTAGGGGACTTGGCAGAACAATGGGATTATTTGTATTTAATATATTTTGAAAATCCTTACACATTATTGGGTGATCACTTAATAGCATTTAAAATGACTCCATTAAAAAAATTTGACTCCATTGTTTGGATGCTTTATAATTTATTAAATGAGGAAGCATTTGAATTATTTCTATTTTTTCTCTTAAAATGATGTACTTTATGCTTAAAATCTCTGACCATAACCATATTTCTTATGTGAGGAATTTCTAGTATAAAAGATATGGGCATTTTCAGTGTTTTCATAAATATTGCGGCCACAGTATCTTAACTTTTATCACCTTCAGACTTTCCCCCGCTAAAATGCCCTATTTTATATTGAATATGTTTTCATTAAATTGTTCTTCGTTTACATCTGGAAGGGCTCATTATAGGTCCTAATCTTAAGACTGAATTTCTTTGAACTTTCCAGAACATATTGTCTTGTTTCTTGACTTTCACCTTTTCATTAGTTTTTAATATCTAGTCAGTCAGTCAGTGTTCACCTGAGGTTCACCTTATTTGGGACCTACTGAATTGGAATAATAGAGATTGTGTTTCAGGTACTACCCTTCCCTTTTAAAATCGGGCTTTCAAGTGAATGAGGACTAAGACTTATGTTTTTCCTATTTTGTTACTCTTGTTTTAAAATTTCTTATAGTCTGCATTCTGTAGCAATCACTCAACTGAAGTTGTGTCACTTAGTTTGGGCAGAGAGAATAAAGAAAAATATTTAAGAGCTCAGGCTTTAGAGACCTTTGAGTTCTAGTCCCAATGCTTGATTCCTGGACAAGGCACTTAATTCTTCTGCGTTTAAGTTTCCTTATCTCTAAAATGGGGGAAAATAATGGCACCTACTTTACAGGGTTGTTAAAGATTAATTGAGCTCATACCTGTCAAGTGTGTGAAATGATGACTACCATATACTAAAACTTTACTGATTGTTAGATCTTTTTATAATTAATGTTAAATAGTAATACAATATATAACCTTCTAGTTGGACAGAACAGTCTTTCTCTGACTCATTCTCTGTGTTTGACACTGTTGATTTTTCTTTTCTAATTCCTGTTCCTTGCCTTTTTGACTAGTGTGCTGGTTCTTATTAGGAGTGGTAGATGGTTTAGGTACAGCTCTATCATTAGGGCATTCTGGAAATAGGAATAAAAGGAAAATGAAAAAGGGTGGGATTTAAAGACATTTCTACCCCTACCTGCCCTGTTTATATTTTATCTACCTCTTCTTTTGCTGCTTAGATATTAAAGTTAGGTTAATGCTCGGTCATTGAAGACAGCTTGCTGAATCTTTGGTTGCCAAATGTTCATGAATGTAATAACTATGATACTTCGTTCAGTGATTACTATGTAGTCTTATATGGATAAAGAGAAAGGATTGTCCTTATGTGGGAATAGAAACTTATTTGTGAATCCAGGGGGTACTCAGCAACTGTTTAACTAGGTAGCTGATAGAGTGGTAGGAAATAAATCACCAGAGAAATGTTGACTTGTTGGCTTATTATTGCTTGGGAATTAGAATAGAAAATTTGGCTTCTTTGGGTGAAACAACTGTCTTTTATTTAAATGTTCATATTTGTGTGTCAGGGCACTTGTAGTTGTGCTAGGTTGTATTAAAATAGTATGTTAGCCAGCAGCTTTGAAAGAGACCTTTTAAAAGAAAGAAAGTCCCCTGTACATAGACACCAGGTTTTTTTAGATTTTTAAAAGCTAAATTTTAATAGTAAATAGAAATGCTGCCCTCTACTGTTTATTCATTGTTTTACTGCCAGGTAAAAATGCTCGAGAACCTGTAGTAGGATAATTTTTTGAAGTATATATATTATTAGATTGGAGTGTAATTATATAAAACATTCTGATAACTTAGTTGTTAAAGTGTATTTATTGCTTAATGCCAACTCCCATTAAATGTGTTTATTTTCACTTTTGCTTTTAGAAAAAACTTGGATCTTGGAAAAAAGTTCAGTTTAGTTTTCGGTTCTCATTTTATGTGGTGAGCTTTAAGTAGGTGCTAGATTGATTCCTTGTGGTTGTGTGATTCATAGTTTGTATTGATAGCTTATAAACTAAAAATAAATTTTATAGATAAAGATAATTTTTCTGCTGTCGTAAATTAGTAGTCTTTGCCATGCATGGTTGAGGGACTGGAGAAGTGGGGGGGGACTTGATGGAACCAGGGGATCATTTGTTTCTAATATATTTTGAAAATTCTTTTATGTCATTGATTATAGTTCTGTAGCATTTAAAATTACTTTGTTTTGATAGGTCATAAGTCTTCCTTAATTTCATTTATTGTACTTTTCACTTTGAGAATGTCTATTTGCTCTTTTTTGGGAATTCCATTTTTCTTTTTAAATTCATATTGTATCCACTTTGTATATCCTTCACGACAACACAATATCTCTTAATGCTGTTACTTTATATATTTAAAATTGCTGTTTTTGTCTTGTGCTAGTTCTAATGTCTTTGTTATCAGTGGTTCTCCTGGGGGTCTGCTTTTAATAGTTTTTCCCTTATTCATGTTCTACTGATTTTTCTCATATCTTGAAGTTTTTGTTGTGTGTTTACATAGTGTGTAAAAAAAAATTGAGATTAAACCCTTATTCTTTCCCTTTCCAGAAGCTAGAATGAAACTAACCAGTTAGGAGTTGAATATGTTTTGAATCTGAAAATAGATTGCTTCATTAGTTACTTTTTGCTTACTGCTATTTTCAGATATACTAAGAGTGAGATCAATTATATGTCTTTGATAAATTCTTTCAACCAGCAGGATTTTAGGTCCTAAGAACTTTGAGACTATAGAAATGTTTGACTGCTTTTCTAACCCAAGTCCCAGCCTCCTACACTGCAGTTACCATTAGTAAATGTTCTAGGAGCATGATTCAGGGTGTGGGGATAACAAACTCTACATTTTAGGCTCTTCCAGGTTCTAACTTGTCAGACCAACTTACCTGTCACTAAAAACTCCACTCCTTAGGACGCCTAGCTGGCTTAGTCAGTAGAGCATGTGACCCTTGATTTTGGGGTTGAGTTTGAGCCCCGGGTTGGGCATAGAGATTACATTAAAAAAAAAATCCACTCCTTACTCCAACACAGTTTCTTAACCTGTATCAGGCCCAGTCCTTTGCCTCCTCTTGCCTAAACTTGCTTCATTTATCTAAGTGTCTGCCTTTTTTTTTTTTTTAATATTTTATTTATTTATTTGTCAGAGAGAGAGCAGGAGCGAGCACAGGCAGACAGAGTGGCAGGAAGAGGCAGAGGGAGAAGCAGGCTCCCTGCTGAGCAAGGAGCCTGATGTGGGACTGGATACCAGGACGCTGGGATCATGACCTGAGCTGAAGGCAGCCGCTTAACCAAGTGAGCCACCCAGGTGTCCCAAATGTCTGCCTTCTTAAGAAAAGGCTCATTTCTTTGGGATTTGAATTCTTTAGATTAACTTGTGTTCAGAAATTTCCATTTTTTTCTTGATTAAACTTTTTAATTTTGTGCTGATTATAGATTCATGTGGTTTTAAGAAATAACACAGAGGTTTCCTGTGCTCTTTACCCAATTTCCTGCAATGGTAATGGTAGTGTTATATCACTAACTAGGATATTAGCATTAATACAGTCAGGATACAGAACATTTCCATCATCACAAAGATCCCTCAGTTGCTTTTGCCACACCCACTTCCCTCCCACCCCGATCTGCTTCATACATTCACAGCCACTAATAATCTGTACTCCATTTCTAATATTTTGTCATTTCAAAAATTTTACATAAATGGAACTATAAGTACATAAACTTTTGGCATTGGTTTTTTAAAACTCAGCACAATTTTTTTGGAGATTCATCTAGAAAATTGTTGTTGTATATATCAATAGTTGTTCCTTTTTGTTGCTGAGTGCTATTCCATGATATGGATGAAACATTGTTTAACCACTCACCCGTTGAAGGATATTGGAGTTTTTCTAGTTTTTGGCTATTACGTATAAAGCTCCTATTAAACATTCATGTGTAGCTTTTTTTTTTTTTTTAGATTTTATTTATTTATTTGAGAGAGAGAGAGAGCATGAAAGGGGAGAAGGTCAGAGGGACAAGCAGACTCCCCATGGAACTGGGAGCCCAATGCAGGACTCTGTCTCAGGACTCCGGGATCATGACCTTAGCTGAAGGCAGACGCTTAGCCGGCTGAGCCACCCAGGCGCCCTCATGTGTAGCTTTTTAATAAACTGCTGTCAAGGGTGGCTGTACCATATTATATTCCCGTCCACAATGGATGAATGATCCCGTTTCTCTATATTCTCATCAGCATTTGGTGTTGTCACTGTTTTTTTTATTTTAGCCACTCTCATGAGTGTGTTATGATATGTCAGTGGTTTTAATTTATATTTTCCTAATGGCTAATGATACTGAACATCTTTTCATGTGCTTATTTGCCATCTGTATATTCTTGGTTAAATATCTCTTCATGGCTTTTGCCCATGTTCTAATTGTTTTGGGCTTTTTTTGTTTTTTGTTTTACCATTGAATTTTGAGAGTTCTTTACATTATCTAGTATACTAATCCTTTGTCAGATACATTTGCAAACGTTTTCTCCCAGTTGGTGCTTGTCTTTACACTTCATCCTCTTACTAGGGTCTAGGATCTTTCCTATGGAGCAAAAATTTTTAATTTTGGAGAACTCCATTTTATTAACTAACACTTTCTTCATGTGTCATACTTTTCGTAACAAATCTAAGATGTCTTTGCCTGGTCCCAGGTTCTGAAGATTTCCTTAAAAAAAAAAATAATAATAAGTCCATGATTTATTTTGAGTTAGTTTTGTGTAAGATGTGGGACATAGGTTGAGGTTCTTGAGATAACAAGATAATACTTGTTATCTGTTGCTGAATTTTATTTGTTAATATTTTTTTTAAAAGATCTTTGTTTATATATTCGTGAGGGTTATTGGTCTGTGGTTTTCTTTTTTTGTACTGTCTTTTGTTTTTGTTATCTAGATAAACTGGTTTTGTAATGAGGGTAATGCAAGCTTCATAAAATTAATTGAGAAATTCTTTTTGTTTTTTTGTTAGTCTTACTAGTATTCGTCAATTTTACTGATTATTTCACAGAACCAGCTCTCTGTTTTATTTTTTTTTTTTTTCTGTTTTTAGTTTCATTGCTTTCTGCTTTATCTTTGTTTTCTTTCCTTCTGCTTGCTTTGGGCTTATTTTGTTCTTTTTTTCCCTCTAGAGGTGGGCACTTAATAGATTATTAATTTGAGATTTTTTTCCTCTTAAGTATGTATTAGTGCTGTAACTTTCCCTGTCAGCACTGTTTCTTACATATTTTGATATTTTGATATGTTGTATTTTTATTTTCCTTTATTTCAGTGGATTTTTTCACAATTGCCCCTCTCATCCTTGGATTATTTAGAAGTGTGTTATTTAGTTTCCAAGTGTTTGGAGCTTTTTCCTGCTATCTTTCTGTTAATTTCCACTTCATTCCATGTGGTCAGAGAACACACTATGTTTGATTACACTTCTTTTAAATTTGTTAAGGTTTATCTTACAACCAAGATATATATAGTCTATCTTTGTATATGTTCTCTGGGCACTTGAAAGTTTGTGTATTCTATTGTTGGGTAGAATGTTCTATAAATAAATCTATTAAATCCTAATTACTGGTGGTGTTGAGTTTTTCTTTATCTTTCCTGATTTTCTTTGTGGTTCTGTCATTTGTAGAGAGAGGGTTGTTGAAGTCTCCAAGTATAATTTGGATTTGTCAGCTTGTCCTTACAGTTTTTCCGTTTTTGCTTCACACACTTTGTACCTTTGTTGTTGGGTATATGCACGTTTAGATTTAGGATGGCTATGTCAAGTCTTCGCGAAATAACCTTTTTATAATTATGTGATGTTTTTCTGTGATCTCTGTATCTGTTTTTATGCCAATACCATATTGTTATGATGATTATAATCTTGTAATGGAGTTTGAAATCAGGGTTCATGATGCCTCCAGCTTTGTTCTTTTATAACATTGCTTTGGCTATTTAGAATCTTTTGCGGTTCCATACAAATTTAATCTATTTCTGTGAAGAATGTCATTGGAATTTTGATGGAGATTGCATTGACTCTGTAGATTGTTTTGGGTAATATGGGCATTTTAACAATATTAATTCTTCCAGTCCATGAGCATTGAATATTTTTCCATTAACTGTGCCAGTTCTTCTTCAGTTTCTTTCATCAGTGTCTTATAGTTCTTAGTGTACAGGTCTTTCACCTCCTTGGTTAAATTTATCTTTAGGTATTCTTTTTGATGTAGTTGTAAATATAATTGTTTTCTTAAATTATCTTTCTGATAGTTTGTTGTTAGTATACAAAAATACAACAGATTTTTGCGTATTGATTTTATACTCTGCCTTTACCAAATTTGTTTATTCTAATAGTTTTTTTGGTGGCATCATGTCATCTGCAAATGGAGTTTTACTACTTTCTTTCCAATTTGGATATCTTTTATTTCTTTTTCTGCTTAATTTTTCTGGCTAGGACTTTCAGTATTATGTTGAATAAAGGTGGCAAGAATGGTCTTATTATTGATCTTAGGGGAAAGGCCTTCCTTCAGATTTTCACCATCGAGTATGAAGTTAGCTCTGGGCTTGCCGTATGTGGCCTATATTATGTTGAAGTACATTTCCTCTATACCCACTTTGTTGAAGTTTTTATCATAAATCTATGTTGAGTTTTGTCAAATGATTTTTCTGTATCTATTGATCATATGGTTTTAATCCTTCATTTTTTAATGTGGTGTATTATGTTAATGGAGTTATGGATATTGACCCATCCTTGCATTTCTGGAATAAATGTTACTTGATTATGGTGTATGATCTTTTTAATGTATTCTTGAATTCATTGTGCTAATATTTGGGAGTATTTTCACATCTATATTCACCACAGATAATGGCCTGTAATTTTTTTTTTTTTTTCCTCATGGTGTTTTTGTCTGGTTTAGGTATTAGAGTAATCCTGCTCTCATAAAATGAATTTGGAAACATTCCAACCTCTTTAGTTTTGGGGAAGACTTTGAAGAGGGTAGTAGTAAATCTTTGAATATTTGGTAGAATTTACCACTGAAGCCATCTGGTCTTGAACTTTTGTTTGTTGGGAGATTTTTGATTACTGAGTCAATCCTTTTACTAGTAATTGATTTATTAACATTTTTTATTTCTTCCAGACTCAGTCTTGGAAGATTGTATGTTTCTAGGAACTTAGCCATTTCTTCTAGGTTGTTTAGTTTGTTGGTGTGTAATTTTGCAGAATAGTCTCTTACGATCCTTTGCATTTATTTGGTGTCATTTTTTTTTTTTAAAGATTTTTATTTATTTATTTGTTAGAGAGAGAGCGAGCACAGGCAGATAGAGTGGCAGGCAGAGGCAGAGGGAGAAGCAGGCTCCCCGCGAGCAAGGAGCCCGATGTGGGACTCGATCCCAGGACGTTGGGATCATGACCTGAGCCGAAGGCAGCTGCTTAACCAACTGAGCCACCCAGGCGTCCCTATTTGGTGTCATTTTTAACTTCTCTTTCATTTCTGATTTTATTCATGTGAGCCCTCTTTTTTTTTTCTTAAAGAGTCTAGCTAAAAGGTTGTCAGTATTATCTTTGCAAAGAATCAGTCCTCAGTTCCATTGATCTTTATAAAAGTCTTTTCAGTCTCTTTCATTTATTTAGTTCAAATCTTTATTACTTCCTTTCTTCTACTAGTTGGGCTTTGATTGTTCTTCCTTTTCTAGTTAAGGTATAAAGTTAGATTATTTATTCAAGATTTTTTTGTTCCTTGAGTTAGGCCTGTATTGCTATGAGCTTTCTGCTTCGAACTGCTTTTGCTGAACCTATTATGTTAACCTGAAAAATAAAACTACCACTTATTTTAACAGCAAAAATGGTTTTATTTAGGAGTAGTAAGAATTGCAATTGAAGACTTGGAAGCTACAAATAAAATCATGGGTGGGTCTGTAGAACAAGGGAGAGGGATTCTCTTTTATAGATGAAAGGGGAAGTCAGGAAGGCTCTTGTGAACAAAAAAATTCACTGGAGTAAATTGGGGGTTTGAAGTATAGTGGCTTTTCATTGGTTGAATTGTGACAGCCTCTCATTGGCTGGATGTGTTGCTGGGGCGGGGGAGGGTGAAAAATTTTCTTCCTCCTGCTGGCATAGTAAAGTAACACATATGCAAGGTCTATCTTCCTTTTGGGTCTGAGTTGACATTGAATGGGTGGAGATGAGAGCTCCCCACGCTAGTTAGCCTTCCAAATCCATTCTAAGCAAGGTGGTTCTTTTTTTTTTTTTTTTTTTTCCTTTAGTATTTTCACACAAAGATTTTGGTATGTTGTAGTGCCATTTCATTTGTTTCAAGGGTTGTTTGTTTGTTTTTTTAATTTCCCATTTGATTTCTTTGTTGACCCCCTTGGTTATACAGTAGCTCGTTTAATCTCCACGTATTTGTGATTTTCCCAGTTTTCTTCTGGTAATTGATTTCTAGTTTCATACCATTATGTTCAGAAAAGATACTTGCTATGATTTCAGTATTTTTAAATTTATTGAGACTTGTTTTGTGGTCTAACATGATGTATCCTATAGATGTTCCATGTGTACTTGAGAAGAATGTGTATTCTGCTGCTTTGGGATGGAATGTCTACGTGTGTGTATGTGTAGAGGGAGCAGAGAAAGGGGGGAGGGATAAGGGGAAGGAAGGAGAGAAAGCCCGTCTGGTCTGATGTTTCATTTAAGGCCAATGTTTCCATATTGATTTTCTGTCTGATGGATCTAGCCATCAATGTAATTGTGGTATTAAATCCCCCTACTGTTGCTGTCAGTTTCTCCCTTTTAGGTCTGTTACTATTTGCTTTATATATTAGGTGCACCTATATTGTATGCATAAATGTTTATAAGTCTTATATTTTCTTGTTGGAATGACTCCTTTATCATTATGTAATGCCCGTCTTTGTTTTTTATTAGTCTTTGTTTTAAAGTATATTTGTCTAATATAAGTATAGCGACCCCACCCTTTTTAAATTTCCATTTGTATGAAACTTTTTCCATCCCTTTACTTTGTCTCTGTGTGTCCTTCCATCTAGAGTAAGTCTCTTCTAGGCCATATATTAGATGGGCTTTGTATTTTTATCCATTCATCTACCCAGTATGTTTTGATTTGAGGATTTAGTTCATTTATATTTTAAAGTAATTATCACTAGTTATGTACTTAGTGCCATTTTGTTTATTGTTTTCTGGCTATTTTGTAGTTCCTCTCTGTTCCTTTCTTCTGCTTTCTTCCGTTGTGATTCTTTAGTGTGATGCTTAGATTTTTTTCCCTCATTATGTTTTGTGTATCTACTAGCTTTTTTGCTTATGGTTACCATGTAACTCAAATAGAACAGCCTATGTATATGTCTATTTTAAGTTGACATCAAATTAGGTTTGAATGTATTCTGTGTCTACATTTTTACTTCACCCCATTTATGTTTTTGATGTCACATTTTACATCCTTTTATTTTGTGTACTCTAATTAATTATTCTGGTTATTTTTACTAGTTTTGTCCTTTAACCTTCATGTTAGTTTTATAAGTGATTAGTCCACTACCTTTACCATATATTTACCTTTACCAGTGAGATTTTTACTTTCCTTTGTTCTCTAGTTACTAACTAGTGCCCTTTCTTTTCAGCTTAAAAGAAGACCTTGTAAATCCAGATTAGTGGTGATGAATTCCTTTTAGCTTTTGCTTGTGTGGAAAACTCTTTATCTGTCTTTCAATTTTCAGGGATAACCTTGCCAGGCAGAGATTTCTTGGTGAGAAGTTTTTTCCTTTTAGCCCTTTGAATATACCATGCCACTCTCTTTTGGCCTGGAGAGTTTCTGCCAGTAAATATGTTGATAATCTTCTTGGGATTCCCTTGTATGTAACAAATTGTTTTTCTCTTGCTTTGAAGATTCTTGATTTATCTTTAACTTTTGTCATTTTAATTATAATGTGTCTTGGTGTGGATCTTTTTGGGTTCTTCTGTTTTGGAACTCTCTGGACTTCCTTGATCTCCATGTCTTTTTCCTTCTCTAGGTTAGGGAAGGTTTTGGCCATTATTTCTTTTATAAATTTTCTGCCCCTTCTTCTGGAACTCCTAAAATGTGAATGTTAACTCTGCTTGATGTCGTTGCATGGGTCTTTAAGCTGTTTTCACTCTTTTTCCATTCTTTTTTCTTTTGGCTGCTCTGGTTAAATTCTGCCCTATCTTCCAGATCATCGATCCTTTCTTCTGCTTCGTCTCTAGTCTGCTTTTGAGCCTCTTTATTATATTTTTCTGTTCATTTATTGCGTTCTTCAGCTCTGTGACTTCTGTTTGGTGCTTTTTTCTATTTTCTATCTCTGTTGAAGTTCTCACTGTGTTCATGCATTTTTTTTTTTTTTTTTTTTAATTTGTCAGAGAAAGCACAGGAGCGAGCACAGGCAGACAGAGTGGCAGGCAGAGGCAGAGGGAGAAGCAGGCTCACTGCTGAGCAAGGAGCCCAATGTGGGACTCCATCCCAGGACGCTGGGATCATGACCTGAGCCGAAGGCAGCCGCTTAACCAACTGAGCCACCGTTCATGCATTTTTATGACCATTTTAATTTTGCTCCTGTTCTTGGTTCTCTCAAATATTTGTGCTTGTCTAATCATCCTGATTTATTCTTGTTAGGTCCCAGTTGTTGATGCTCTGCCAATACCTGTCAGTGTTCCAGAGGAAGGCAACTCAGTCAGCAGCTAGTTTCAGGTTGATTGCAAGCTACACTCTCAGGCAGCAGTTTTTAAAGTATCAAAAATGTATCACCCTGTGGCAAACAACAGTAAACCCTGCTGGCTTCCAGATCAGGCAGCCTGGAGGTGCCCCTTTCATAATAGTTGGGGAAAAAATTGGGACTCCAAACAAGTTATAAGTTCCTTCCCAGGAGGTACCAGTGAGCTGTAGTGAGGTCAACGGCAAGGATAGTTCCCCAGCCTCCATTCCCTGAGAGCATTTTGGTAGTCTCTATATGTGTAGTAAACTTGATGCCTGTGTCTCAGGCTGAATCTGTAGGACAAATAAATAGGCCTTTTTCATAGGAAAACTGATGATGTGTCTCATTCTGGTGTCTGTGCAGTGCCCTGAGGATGGTAGCCTGCCAAGAATTGCCACCACTATTTTAGACCCATGGGGCCCAGAAACACAGGCACCCCCCATCCACCAGAGCCAGGTACTCATGGAGCACCCCCCCATGTGGACTGCTTGTGCCTGCTGACTTTAGCAGAGCGTGATCTTGGGGATAAGGTGCATATGCTTGCTTTTTTGGGGCCACTGAGAGTGTGGGGGAAAGGCACACCCCCTGGTGTTGGCTAAGATACAGTAGTCCTTTCTCATCCACAGTTGCTTTTCATGAGCCAATATTGAGTATTAAAGTCCAAGTTTACATTGGGGTTCACACTTTATGCTGTCTATTTTGTGGGTTTTAAAAATGTATAATGAGGGGCACCTGGGTGGCTCAGTGGGTTAAAGCCTCTGCCTTCAGCTCAGGTCGTGATCCCAGGGTCCTGGGATCGAGTCCCACATCGGGCTCTCTGCTCCTCTGGGAGTCTGCTTCCTCCTCTCTCTCTGCCTGCCTCTCTGTCTACTTGTGATCTCTGTCTGTCAAATAAATAAATAAAATCTTTTTAAAAATGTATAGTGATATGTGTCTACCTTTATATTATCACACAGCATAGTTTCATTGCCCAAAAAATCACCAGTGCTCTACCTATTCATTTCTCCTTCCCCACTAAACCTCTGGTGCCTACTGATCTTTTTTGCTGCCTTTCTGGTTGTTTTCTTTTCCAGAATGTCCTAAGGTTGGAATTACATAGTATATAGCCTTTTCAGTTTGTTTTCTTTCATTTAGTAATATGGATTTAAGGCTTCTCCATGTCTTTTCCTGGCTTGATGATGGCACATTTCTTTTCATTGGTGAATTAAGATTCCATTGTATAGATGTATCACAGTTTATCCATTCAAAGACATCTTAGTTTCTTTTAAGTTTTTCCAATGATGAGTAAAGCTGCTACATCCATGTGTAGGTTTTGTGTGGACATTAAGCTTTTAATTTGTTTGTGCATACACCAAGGTGTGTGGTTGCTGGATTGTATGCTGAGTATGTTTAATTTTGTAAGAAACTGCCAAACTGTCTTCCAGAGCAGCTGTACCATTTTGCATTCCCACCAGCAATGAAGGAGAGTTCCTGTTACTCCACATCCTCACCAGCATTTGGTGTTTTGGTTTTTAGTCATTCCAGTTGGTGTGTGCAGTTTCTTGTTGTATTTTACAATTTCCTAATGATGTATGATGTTGAGCAACTTTTCATATGCTGTTTTGCCATCTGTATATATTCCTTGGTAAAGTATTCAGATCTTTTGCCCATTTTTCATTGTTTTTGTTTGTTTTCATATTACTGAATTTTAAGAGTTTCTATATTTTGGTTATTAGTCCTTTATCAGGTAAGTGTTTTACAGATATTTTCTCCCAGTCTGTGGCTTGTCTTTTCATTATATGAACAGAGTCTCTTGTAAGAACTTAATTTTTTCTTTCATAAATCATGCTTTTGGTGTTACATCTAAAGAGTTATTGTCAAACCCAAGGTCACATAGATTTTATGTTTGTTTTTCCTAGTTGAGTTTTTCCTAGTTGAGTTTTAAAGTATTATCCTCTAAAGATATTAAAAATCAAGACTAAAGTGTTTAATATTCATGTAAATATTTATTATTTTTTATGGTTTTTATTAACATTTCTTGAACTTCTTCTGTTGATCACTTCTCTTAGGTTTTGTTTGCCTGGAAAAGTATTTCACCTTTATTTTTGAATGGTACTTTTGATGAATATAAAATTCTAGGTTGACAGGTTCCCCCCCCCACACACAACATTTTAAACAGCTTACTTGCAATGCTTCTTTTTTTTTTTTTTTAAGGATTTTTTTTATTTATTTACTTGACAGAGATCACAAGTAGGCAGAGAGGCAGGCAGAGAGAGAGGAGGAGGCAGGCTCCCTGCTGAGCAGAGAGCCTGATGCGGGGCTCAATCTCAGGGCCCTGAAGTCATGACCTGAGCTGAAGGCAGAGGCTTTAACCCACTGAGCCACCCAGGCGCCCCTGCAATGCTTCTGATGAGAAGTCTGCTGTGTTCTTATCTCTTTCCTATAAATAATGTTTCCTTTTCTCTGTGGTTGCTTTAATCTTTGCTTTTGACAGGTTTTTAAATAATTTGATTATCATGTGTCTTGATACTTGTATGTAGAGGTGTGTGTGTTCTCTTTGAGATTTGCTTGTAAGCCTTTTGGAGCAGTGCGTTTATGGTTTTATAAAGTTTGGAAAATTTTTGACTATTAAAAAAAAAATTTCCCCTGCTTTCATTTCATTTCTGTTCTGGGATTTCAATTACATGTTTGTTAGATTTCTTGATATTGTCCTATATAGTTCACTGTGGCTATATTTATTTATTTTTGTTTTATTTTTTACTCTGTCCTCCAGTTTAGGTCATTTCTGTTGTTGTGACTTCAAGTTCACTTGTTTTTGGTGTCTAATCTGTTGTTAATCTCATCTAATAGATTTTTCATTTCAGACATTCTGTTTTTCATGACTGTAATTTCCATTTACTACATTTTTATTGCTTGTGTTTGTGTGATTATGTTGATTTTTTAAAAACCCTTTAACATTTATAATTTATAAAAGCATTTCAAAGTTTTTTCTGCTAATCCCATCTTCTGACATTTCTAGATATGTTCTAATGAACTGATTTTTTTCCTGTGATGGGTCACAGTTTTGTGATGCTTTTGCAATATAGAGTCTTTCCATTTTTCATGGGTGCCAGACATTGTGAATGTTGTTGGGTGTTGGTGAATATTGTTTTCGATGAAGAGTACCAGGTGGGTTTTTTGGTTTGTTTGTTTGTTTGTTTGTTTTGGCAGACAGTTAAATCTTTTGCAGATAAGGCTGATTCTTGTAAGTTCTTTTTAGGCTTCTTTAAAATTGGGTCTCCAGTAGCCTTTTTTTGGTGTTCTGTTTTGCAAATTCCAGCTGCTTCACACTTCCTGAGATCTGGTCTTAATCTCTTTAATTCAGGAGCTGGCTGTGTTTGTTTGGGTTTCCTCATTGTGTATCAGGTTCCCAGATCTGCCTCCTGGCAGAAGATGAGAAAAATAGTAGCAACTCAGCCTCATTCCCCCCCACCCCCAATCACAATCATTCACTCTCCTTATTGTCCCAGTGTCTGGAAACAGTCATTGTGTGTATGTTTTCCAGTTGTTTCTAGCCTACCGGTTACTCCTTTGTAGCCTGACACAGTTCTTTTCTTTCTTTTTTCTAAGATTTTATTTATTTGAGAGAGAAAGGGGGAGAGAGCACATGCAGGGGGAGGGGCAAAGAGAGTGAGAACCAGACTTCTCGCTGAGCAGGGAGCCTCACTCAGGTCTAGGTCCTGAGATCATAACCTGAGCCTGAGATTATGACCTTACTGATTATGATTAAACATTTATTATTGCTTCCAAAGTAAGAACTTTAGCCAGTAAAGACTGTACTCCTAAATTTCAATTTTTTGCTAAATTCATCTTTTTATTTTTCAGCATACTTTGTCCTTGCTTCATCTGTTCTCTCCATCCTGAGAAAAGTATTCTGTGTAGAAATTTTGGACTCATTTTAGTTTGAGAAGTGTGTTTTTTCTTTTCTTAATTGGATAATCTAGGTTTGTAAGCTCGTCTGTTAGAATTACAGAGGGAGCTTGTTAAAAATAAAAATTGCTAGGTTTGAATTAGATGGAATACCTGGGAATTTTAATCAGATAGCTCACCATTTGGGAAGCACTATTCAAAGCCTGATCTCTGGTATTCTAGGATTCCTTAAAAACCTGTGTGTTGATCGGTTCAGGAGCACATACCAAGGCCCCCAACCAGAACCTCTCTTGCTTTTATCTGTTTTGTTTTTTGGGACATCCACCTCAGATGTGGTTTCAAAGAAGTTTCATGCTAAAGAGCAAGTGTGCTTACCACAGAGCTTATGGGAGCTCTGCTTCTGATATGTGATAGGCTTATCTCTGTAGAGAAGCCTCTGCAAACTGTGTAAGGTAGGAGTTATGGCTTATTAAAACTTATATACAAATTTTTAAAATGGTTATGCAGATATGCTATTTCTCAAATAATGTACTCTACGTTATAATTTTCACTTTATGGTTTTTCTGAGTATACTCAACAAATTTTTAATAAGTTCTTAAATCTAATTTCTAAAAGTCTGAACAGAAGTTGAAAAATGGTATTTGCTACCTTTACATGTAGTTCCTTCAATCCATAGATATAGAATGTATTTATTTGACTCTTTAGTTTACCTGTTTACATTATTAAGTGCTTTTATAACTTTCAGTGTATGACTCTTGCTGTTTTACTGTATTTTTTCCAACTTATTTTGTGCTTTTTCATGGTAATGTGCATACAATTTATATTCTTAATTTCAGATTGTTCATTGTTTCTATATAGAATTACAGTTCATTTTTGTATGTTGCTCTTGAATTCTGTATCCTTATTGAACTTGTTTATTAGTTCTAGGGGGGTGTTTTTTGTTTTGGGTCTTTTTTGTTTTGTTTTGTTTTGTTTTTGGTGGGTTCCTTAGGATTTTCTACACGTAGGATCATGTCATTTGCAACTAAAAGCAGTTTTACTTCTTCCTTTCCAATCTGGATGTCTTTTCTTTTTTCCTGTCTGATTGCACTGGCTAGAACTCCCAATACAGTTTTGAATAGGAGTGGCTAATTTGGACATTCTTTACTTGTTTTTGATCTTGAATATAGTGTTAGATACAGGGTTTTTTGTAGGTGCCTTTTATTATGCTGAGGAATTTCCCAAGTTTGTTGAGAATTTTTATCATGAACGGATGATGGATTTTTGTCACATGCTTTTTTCCTAGGGATTTCATTTATTTGTTTGAGAGAGAGAGTGTGCTCAAACAAGCCCAAGCACAAGCAAGCCCAAGCACCAGCAAGCATGGGTGGGGAGACTGGTAAAGGGGGAGGGAGAGGGACGCTGCACTGAGCAAGGCAGGGGGTGGGGGAGTATCTTGTGTGGGGCTCTGTCCCACAATTGGGGATCATGACTCTAGCCAAAATCAGGAGACACTCAACTGACTGACCCACCCAGATGCCTATTCATGTTTTGTTTTTTAATATAGGGGTAGTGATTTTTAGAATCATCTGTGCATTGTATATTATATAGCTTTAAATGAAAACCATGGAAGTGATTTGCTGTCATTCATCTAACAACTACTCATGAAGTGCTTGCAATATGTGTTTCGAATTAGTGCACTAGATTCCAATGAACACTAAAGATTTAGATTTACCAGGTTAGTTTTAGGCTCATGAAAATAAAGTTTTGTTGTAATTTTTGACACTAATTAAAAAAAATTTTTTTAAGAATATCTAAGTAAAACCTTGAGGAATAAAGAGCCCAGTTCCACCTTTTTCTAAAATAGTTTTCTAAAATGTTGTCGTTGTTGTTACCATGGACAGTATCATTAGCAAAGCTCTTATACGTATTTTTCTTGTGTTCAGATGGTGCTAGATTATGCACAGAGCAAATTGTTTGCAGTAGTTTGGTGGTGGTCCTGTAATTCCACTCTCTTATTCTTTTTGGCCATGTATACTGAGGTTTCATGGTACAGTTTGCAGCTTATAGATTTTCCCCATTACTTGAAATTGTATTTAATCACAATTTAATTTGTTCGTTTCTGCTAATTGGCTGTCTTCAACTGTGAAAGCAGTTGAAATTCTGTGATTAATTGAAATTAAAGTAGTGCAGTTTGCTCAAGAGCAAATAATGTATTTGTTTTGACATCAGTTTTCATTTTCATTATTTGACATTCTGACAAGAGTAGAAATTTAGTATTCTTAATTACAGCAGAATGTATTTATTTATTTATTTTTTTAAAAGGTTTTATTTATTTCTTTGACAGAGATCACAGCTAGGCAGAGAGGCAGGCAGAGAGAGAGGAAGGGAAGCAGGCTCCTTGCTGAGCAGAGAGCCCGATGTGGGGCTCGATCCCAGGACCCTGGGATCATGACCTGAGCCGAAGGCAGAGGCTTTAACCCACTGAGCCACCCAGGCACCCCAGCAGAATGTATTTAATCAGTTTAAATTAAATCAGCTTTTTTTTTTTTTGAAAGATTTATTTATTTATTTATTAGAGAGAGAGAGAGCACAGGCAGACAGAGTGGCAGGCAGAGGGAGAAGCAGGCTCCCTGCCGAGCAAGGAACTGGATGCGGGACTCGATCCCAGGACGCTGGGATCATGACCTGAGCGGAAGGCAGCTGCCCAACCAACTGAGCCACCCAGGCGTCCCTTAAATCAGCATTTTAAGTCTACTTAGAGATGTCTGGTCTTGGGCTACTCTTTGGCAGAAAAAAATTGATAGCCAATTTATGGGTATATGATGTTATTGCTATATTCCTGCTGTTGAAAAAAGAAAGCAAATAAGCAAAACCCCGGCATTAATTCTTCCTTTATTTGATGTAAGAAAAATAATGTTCCTCTAACTCCATTAACCATTTGAATCCCATATGGCCCACTTACAGCATTGTGATCTAACTGTATTTACTGTAAGAATTGTTAGGAGCGGGACACCTGGGTGGCTCAGTTGGTTAAGCAGCTGCCTTTGGCTCAGGTCATGATCCCAGCGTCCTGGGATCGAGTCCCACATCGGGCTCCTTGCTTGGCAGGGAGCCTGCTTCTCCCTCTGCCTCTTCCTGCCACTCTGTCTGCCTGTGCTCGCTCTCTCTCACAAATAAATAAATAAATAAAATCTTAAAAAAAAAAAAGAATTGTTAGGAGCTTCTCTTCAGAATAGCTTTTAATGTTGAAATTATCAATGAATGTTCATTTATTGTTCATGTATGGAAATTTAGATGTTACCTCAATGAGTTATAATCTATATTATGTACATATGTTTAAATACATATTTTATTTACATTGCATTAAGATGATGAAACAATATATAGGAAGCAGATGGAAGAGTCCTGGCAAATAGTGCCCTATCTTAGCAGATATTACTATTGTTTTATTGTTTTTTGGCAAGCATGAAAATTAAATTCAGATACTCTTTAAGATTTAAAATTTTATATTTTAGATGTGGCATCTCTTTGATCTCTTTGTAGGAATTGTAATTGTCCAGGGCACCTGAGTGGCTCAGTTGGTTAAGCGACTGCCTTCTGCTCAGGTCATGATCCTGGAGTCCCAGGATGGAGTCCTGCTCAGGCTCCCTGCTGGGCAGGGAATCTGCTTCTTCCTCTGACTTTCCCCCTCTTGTGTGCTCTCTCTCTCTCTCATTCTCTCCCTCTCAAATAAATAAAATCTTTAAGAAAAGAATAAGAATTATAATTATTCATTTCAAAAAAGAGGCTAGTACTTTCTTTAGTGATAGATTGATCTTCGTGTGTTCAGAGTGAATGGGATGGGGGACATGTCAAAGCCATCTAGGGATCTGAAAAGAATGCGTATCTTTTATCATTTAAGGGTCACTGGTCTACATTTAACTCCTTGTGGCCTAATAAGAGAAATTTGTAGCCCAACCTAGCTGTATGATACTAACTTAATAACGTGGCATTTTTTTTTAGCAACTGGAATTTATATATAATGAAATTTTTCATGACTACATAATCTCATTTGCCACAATGTTGAACTCTGATCTTTTGTTAATGTGATAGGTAAAAGTTTGGTTGGATATTCTTGTTGTGTTCTAACACCTCACCCCTTTTTATAAGATTTTACATGAAAATGAAATCTTAAACATGGAACTGTAATATGTATGAGTAGCATTTTATTACCATAGAAATTCAGATTTACATTTGCTTATTATAAATGTAAACGGCAAGGCAGTTTTAAATAATACAGACATTTCAATATTATTAGATTCAGCCTCTATTATTTTTCTCATTTTGTTACATAATATTGGGAAAACCCCAACTTAAACAGATAAGTAACTGACATCAGTATTTTAAAGCTTGCCTTATAGTCTTAAATTGTTATTCTGGCAGCTAGAAAGAGTTATAAGGATTTTGAATTTTAAAGTTGACTCACTAAATATCTAACCATTACTTGCACTTAGTAATTGTTGAAAATGGGCTTTGAAGTCAGACGTGATTTTCTTTTCTGCTAGCTATGACAAGTTGGATAAATTATTTAACCTCTCTAGCCTTGGATTGGACATTATGTTAGTTTTTACTTCAAGAAGTATTTGAGTTAAATAAGCAAAGTACATGTGTTAAAGTCTGATTTTCAAAAATGGAAAATCATTTCTCTTAGGCAAATAAAAAATAAACATGTCACATTGCATTTCACTCATTTATTAATGAGGCAGCCAGTAAGATGTTAAACCAGCCCAGAGTGCATTTGTGAATCTAGACATTTATAGGCAATGTTGACATAAAACTACTGAGTTAGATTAAGAAACTGGCTAATGTCCAACAAAACCATGGACTTAATCTTTGTGGTTATCTTTTCCGCTGGGCACAAATTATTTACTTCTCTACTGGATGAAAATCTGTAAGTGAACATATAACTTCACTAAATCTGGCATTTTTAATCAATAGCAAATAGTAAGTTGAAGTACATTCCCCTAAATCAGGATTGCTTAATCAGCACTATTCACACTTTTTGCTATGTAATTTTTTGCTGTGGGGTGCTGTCCTGTGCATTGTAGAACTTTTAGTGGCCTGGCTGCCCACTAGATGCCAGTAGACTCTCCTTTCCTGAGTTGTGGCAACAAAAAATTTCTCCAGACATTGTTAGGTGTTCCCTGGAGGGCAAAATTGTCCCTGATTGAAAATCATTGCCCTAGATAATTGTAAATGGCCTTTGCTCCCATGTAACATTAAAAGAATATGCATATGTATCTTTCCTTGATACTTTTTCTTATACATGTAAAGCAGTTTGCACAATTATTGACAAGTGATAATTACTAAATAATAACTGCTATTAATAACAAAGGTGACACTTTTTTTTTTGACACTGTTAATTTGTATTATTACAAATAGCATTTTCCTTGGACAGCTAGTAGCCAGGTTTTCTCAGAGTTTTTGAAACTCTGGTCAAAATTACATTTTGCATGCTAAGACCCAAATTCACATTTCTTGCAATTGTGTCTCAGTTTTAAATATGGAAAATTTGACTCAGAATATGTAGATTGACCTCATTCATTTTATTTGAAAATCAGACAAGAACCACTCATAAATTCCTAATAACTGTTTAGTTGTAACACAGTATTATTATAGCTGAATACACTTTACATGTTCACATTTATTATACAGCAGACTCTTTAAGCTAGACCATAGTAAGAGCATGGATAGATTTGTTTGAACTTTGCCTGGCATTTTATTTAGTGAGACATAAAATAATGTACTTTTGGGGCACCTGGAACCTTGTTCTCTTAACCCCCGGGTTCAACACTCATTCCATTTTGTAGATTTGTCTCTATCTTTTAGGAGTAGGAAGGAGAGGGTGGCTTAGTGGATTAAAGCCTCTGCCTTCAGCTCAGGTCATGATCCCCGGGTCCTGGGATCAAGCCCTGCATCAGGCTCTGCTCTGCAGGGATCCTGCTTCCTCCTCTCTCTTTCTCTCTGCTTGCCTCTCTGCCTACTTGTGAACTCTGTCTGTCAAATAAATTTTAAAAAAAATGTACTTTTTATATAATTCTAAGTGAACATATGCACACAGAACTGAATTTTTATGAAGGCACAGTGCAGAGCTAAACATGCGTGATCAATGAGACAATTCCCACATGTGTACAAATACTGGAGAAGTTGTATTTTGAGATCTACCAAGTTTAGTTGGTAGTATAAGGAGAAAAGTTGTTACAAATACCAGTATTAAAACTTGTTAAGGGTACCTGGGTGGCTCAGTCAGTTAAGCCTCCAACTCTTGGTTTCAGCTCAGGTGGTTGTTATCTTGCTGTGTTGGGATACAGTTTTGGTTTCGGCTCCAGTGGTTATCTTGCATTGGCAGTCTCAGGCTCTATGCTGTATGCAGAGGCTGCTTCAGATTCTCTCTCCCTCTCCCTCTGCTCTTCCCCACTCTCAGTCGTGCATGCATGTACATGCTCTCTTGCTCTCTAAGATGGATAAATAAAATCTTAAACAGAACAAAACAAAAACCTTGTTACACATTTGTGCTTGTGGGTTTTGTTAAAAAGTGAAAATGAAAGTTTTAAAATGAAAGAACCATTGATGGAGCCCCAGAAGCACTGCAATGAAATATCCTGAGAACTGCAACTTGATAACTATAGTTCTGATTTAGTAAATGTATCTTTAAATATAGACAGTTCACCCTTGAACATTGCGGAGGGGGGGTGGTCGGTTAGGGGCACCAGCCTCCCACCTAGTCAAAAATCTGCATATAACTTTTGATTTCCCAAAGACTTACCTACTAATAGCCTGCTTTGACTGGAAGCCTTATCAGTAATGTAAATAGCTGATTAGAACATATTTTGTATGTTAAATGGATTATAAAATGTATTCTTTTAATAAAGTAAGTTGAAAATGTTATTGAGAAAATATATTTACAGTACCATACCATAAAAAAATCCTTGTGTAAGTGGACTTGGACACTTTAAGCCAGTGTTGTTCAGGAGTCAATTGTATTCTTCTAAAGAGCACAGTTTACTTTTTATTGCCCTAGTTATATTGGGCACTTGATCTTTCCTATAAGTTTCACAAAATTCATGTGATTTGTTTACCTTTTGGAGTCATTAGACTGAAGAGTCAGCTATTTTCTCTATTGTTTTAGAAGTTTAACTAGTTTAATCTTCTTATGTCCTTATAAAATCGCTTAAGTAGAATGGAGCAGAATAGAGGATCCTTTAGGAAATTAGAATTAAAAATATCTGTGTCAGGTTTGGAATTGGAGTAGTGATTGGTGATCAAGGAGTTCATCTTGTATTTTGGCCCGTGGTCACTGAGATATAGCAAAGTTTACCTTTTTCTATAAAAAGCTTATTAAGTTAGAAAATAAGGTCTTTGAGGACAAATAGATGAATTGATAACTTTAGTTTTATAAAATGCAAGAGCTCATTAGCAGTTACCCTGGTCATTTCCTAACTGTAACATCCATATATTGCTTAGAAAGCCCCAAATAAAATGGAAAAAAAAAATTATTACATAGGCGAAGCAGTAATATTCCTTTCACTGTTATCCAGCTTTTTGCTGTCATTGGTTAGTATAACTTCTAAGTCTAAATATTACCCATTGTAATTATTACAACAGAGCTATGGCAGAAAATGTAACATTTTATGTGTAAGATTTTAAATATGAAATACTCTAAAAATGACATTTGCACAGTATTTTGTTGCTTTGGATGTAAATTGTTAATTGTACTTGTCTGCTAATGGGTTAATTTAAAAAGCTAAAGTACAGAAAATAGTCTTTGGAAGATCAAATTAATCTGTGATATATAAGTGAATTAAATTGCTTGATCTTTTGCCTTTAAACTTTTAAAAAGATCCTATATATTTATTTGACACACACACACAGAGTGGGCATAGGCAGAGAGAAGGGGCAGAGGCAGAAGGAAAAGCAGGCTCCCCACTAAGCAGGGAGCTCTGATGTGGGGCTTGATCCTAGGACCCTGGGATCATGTCCTGAGCCAAAGGCAGAGACTTAACCAGCTGAGCCACCCAGGGCCCCTGATCTTTTGCCTTTAAACTGTATACATGGTATGGCTATACATCAAAATTGGTTCCATCACATTTCCCCAAATATTGTTTTTTTTTATATATTAAGTATTTTTACCACACTAAACTTTCTTACTCTCCAACTTGAATTCTGTTAAATTTTGCCAGATAATTGATTTTTTTGCTTGTTGCTTGAATGGTTTAGGGAGAGGAATCGAACTATAAAATGTAACTGATTAGGCACTCTTCTTACCATTAAACTGTATTTTAAATTAGCCTACAGTGTTCAGTGTTGTTGTGAGAAAGTATCATGTACAATAAGCTCTGGGCTCATCTCTAATGGAACTATGTAATGAGTCCCTTCTTGCAACAGCTTGCCCCTCCTCCAGAGCAGCCTGCATATATTTGAACATAGTGGTTCTGCTCATGTTGTGTTTTATTCTCATGGAGGAGATGGCAATGCTTACACTGCAGCAGGTGGAACTCCCATGATGAATCTGATCCTGGATTAAATTTTAAGGATATTAGCAAGACTTTGGGCCCTTATAGAGTGATGCTGAATGAGTATTTCATTTTGGGGGATTTGATTATAATTTTATTGAAACAGCATTATTATATAAGAAAAAGAAACAGCATCTTAATTCCATTCATAATATGCCAACTGGATCTTTTCTGTGGGGGTGGGGGTGGAAACAGCTGAAGAATGCAACATTTAATATAAATCTTTTTAAAAGAGTGCTTTGGATCTAGATTAATTGTTCAAGACAGAAAGCAACACTTTCTGGAATTTTTTCTGGAATTGATGATTGAAGTCCTCATGGTCTGAAAAAAATGTCTCCTAGCATCAAAAACTTGGATTGTTTTTCTCCGATGTTATGCCACTGTAAAGTAGCATGTACCAACAGCACAATATCTTAATTTTTGGATGTAAGGTGGGTTTGAATAATACTTCTAAAAAAGCTTAGTTTTAAAATCCAGTAGTATTTCGGCAAAGAAATAATTATGATTTAGATTAGGTGACTTGATTGACTTTATTTCGTGGCATATAATTCCCTGTCTTTTGTGTCTGACACAAGTAAAGAATTGGTTTCTGTACAGTGAAAGTGTAATGGAAAAAGATCTGATTTTTATGAAGGCTGCATGTTAAATGTCATCATTCACCATTAATGAAGATTAATTATTGACTTGATTTTAATGTTTTGCTACTATGGGGATTAAGCATACAGGAAACAACATTGATAGGTAAGGCTGGAAATTCCTTCTGATACCATTTTGATGGAAAAAATATTGGTGGCAGGTTTTATGTTTAAACTAATGCCATTGGCTTTGTGACTTGGTACTAAATCAAGATTGGTGTTTAGGTTGTGTAGAGGGAGGAAAAGCTTGTAAACAAAACAATAAGAGAAACATGACCCACCCATCCCCCATAAGTGCAAGACTGTTATTAATTTAATGTTGTGATAAGTAAAGGAAGTAAATGCAGAGCTGGCCTTAAAGATAAATGGTTTCTTTAAAATATTAAATGTCATAAAGAAGTGATGTATTTTTTTGATTTCTGCAATTAAAAACAACATGGTTTAAAACCAATTTCAAAGCAGGAAGAGCTTCCTAATAAATATAGTATTTGGAGAATAATTACTTATTATAAAGTATTGTTTTCTTAGTTTTTCTAGGACTGAAACTTCGAAATTGATAATGTGAAGAGGTCTCCAAATTGCTAGTTGCCTCAATAAGTTATACTGAAACAATGTTTTTTACCCCTTTATTAAAGAGTATATTGCTTTTCTGGTAACCGAAATTCCCTCCTTTCCCGCCCCATTCCCCTTTGAACTCTGTAGTGTCAGAGAATCCTATTTTCCTAGAGATACGTTAGAAATTTTCTGAAATATTTTCTGAAGTATAACATGGAAATGGTTGCACAAGAAAAATATACTGTTTAGAAACAGATTTTTTACTAGTTTGTTTTTTTTACATTTGTATTGGTCATTTAACTGTCAGCCAATGTAAAATTCATATGTACAATTTAAATAGCTTAAGCTAGGGCGCCTGGGTGGCTCAGTGCATTAAGCCTCTGCCTTCGGCTCAGGTCATGATCTCAGGGTCCTGAGATCGAGCCCCACATCGGGCTCTCTGCTCAGCAGGGAGCCTGCTTCCTCCTCTCTCTCTCTCTCTCTCTCTCTCTCTGCCTGCTTGTGATCTCTCTCTCTGTCAAATAAATAAATAAATAAAAATCTTTAAATAGCTTAAGCTACATTTTTGTTTCCCCCTGAAGGTTAAGCCTGCTATATCATGTGATACATACAATAGGATGCCTAGGAAAAAGGTTTAAAATTCTCAAAACAATATTTTTAATAAGTTAACCATACTAAAAATTTCCCTCCTTTTATATTTAGGCGAGTTAAACATCCTAATAAAGTATTATAAGATGTTTTAAGAACACTGTCCTTATCATAGAACCATTTTAAGAAAATATAATTGCTTGTAATTAGTATAATAATTCCTGTGAACTTCAAAATTCTAATACCACCACCCCTTAAACCACTTTAGAGCTTGTACTACTTGAGGTTCTTGGTTGCCCCCTGGTGGGAAAATTGAGAAAATATTTTGTTGAAAGCTGTGGTCCTACTTGGCAATCAAAGGTAGTTAGAAGGGTACTTATCTTCTTAGGAAATCATCAGATAATATAATTTGGGTAGTAAAAATAATCTTTTTTCTTTGCTTCAACTTTTGTGGATATCATTTTAAAAAACCCTTTTCCAGAATGTTTCAATTGTATAGCAGGTAGGCTTGATAAAAGACCAAATGCAGAAATACAGCTTCTAAGACTACAGGTGCCCTAGTTGTAGTTTTTTGCTAATGTATTTTTATATATTCAGGATTCATCATTTAAAATTTTATATTTAAATACAACCAAATTTACATTAAAAATTTTAATAACATAGTCAAAGCACAACAATTTGTGGGGGCAGGGGCAATTATTAACAAAAAGGAGAAATCATCTTACAACTTGTTTTAATACATATTAGAAATAGTTTGAACTTATAAGGGTAAGCAAATCTTTCTTCCTGATGCATAAACATAATACCAGTACTGTATATACATAAGAGGTTTATTTTCTAATACCACTGGTACTTTTGATACCAGTTATTAATTTTTTGTTTCTTCAGTTTTTGGTAAACAGCAAGTAATCTACCTGTGTAAAATCCAGTCACATTTTAAAATAAACTTTGTGTTTTCATGTATGGCTGTTAGCTTTTGTAAAAGTAATAAAAGCACCACCTTGTTTGTCGAAAATGAAATATCTTTTTGAAAAGTCAGATTTCTGTGTGACTGGAGCTTACCTTTAACTATACTATGCTGTACTGGACATCCATCCAAGACAGTTATATTAGTAGGTTGTCATGAAGCAAGCATCTGTTTACTATACACAGTTAGCCCTTGAACAACATGAGGCTTAGGGGCACCAACCCCCCCACACACAGTCAAAAATCCACATATTAACTCTTGACTCCCTCAGAACTTAACTACTAATAACCTACTGTTGACCAGCAGCCTTACAGATACCATAAAAAGTCAATTAACACATGGTTGTATATTATATATATACTGTATTCTTACAGTGAAGTAAGCTAGAGAAAAAATGTTTAGGAAATCATAATGAAGAGAAAATACACTTATAATACTGTCTTATATTTATTAAAGAAAACTCACATGTAAGTGGACCTATGTAGCTCAAATTTGTATTATTCAAGGGCCAGCTGTAATCTTAAAACGTGTGTGTGTGTGTGTGTGTGTATAGGCACTTACATAGGTAGAGCAGTACCACCAAAGAGTGAATTAATTTCTAGGGTCAGTCTTCAGAAAGAGGCTTGCTTATCTCTCAGCTCTACTTTTAGAAGTCAGAGACAAGACCCTTGGGAATGTAGGAAGAATGCTGAGGGTCCTCACATTCCTAATCAAGAGATTACAGAGCTAAGAGGCAATACAGAAATGAGTGTATTCAAAGTGCTTCTAGGGCGTGTCAACTCTATAGGTTAGAATTAGCTATTTCAAAATAGTAGGTGCAGTAAGGTCAGAGCCTGAGATTCCAAGTAGGAGGAAATTAGCTGTATTAGGATCAGAAACCTGTATTTTGTAAGGGAAGTTACATTTATTTAATCCTTCTGATTTATAAGAGTATAAGCTCTTGCTTTTTTACTAACTGTCCCTAAGGGAAGCCATCTTAAAGCTCTTTGTAATAGAGCATTAAAGTGTATTTGGTGGCAGCAGTTATGAGAGAGAGAGAATCCCAGAGAGAAGGTAACACACCCAGGAAAAAGGAATATTTTTGTGAGTATCTTCTCCTCACAGGGAGATAATCTAAGGTGCTTATACCTTGGTGATTTTGTTTTGTTAGAAGAGGTACAATTCCCATGCAACTGATTCTTGGCCTGAGATACAAATAGCTTTTAGGAACAAAGATGGTGTATCAGTGGATACCAGAAAGTGATCGTATGACGTCAGTTTTTCTTGAACTTATTTTTAAATAAGAAAAAAGATTTTAAAATCTTATTTTTCTATCGAAACTTGTGGTACATCATTTGAGTAGGTTAATGTGTGATTTTTGTATGTGTAATTGTGCATGTGGGATTAATGTAAAGGATCGGGTTATCAAGAAATATTTGCATGTAGGTATGATGCCTTGCAGTGTCTCCTCATATTGTTAAAGTAATGATTAAGTTTTTGCTACCAGAAGACATTTGGTGGAAAAGTTTGAGAAGCACTGGTTTACAGTTATATAATTGCTTTCCCCTTCTTACTCTTCCCTTGGGGCAAAAAGTCTTACAACATATATTTCAACAGTATGGCCCATTTACTTCACTTAGTTCACTCATGCTGAAGATTGTGTTTGCAAATAATTAAATACTAAATTCACAATGGCTTTGAACAAGTGGGTCTTTATTTTTTCTTAATTATAATCAGTTTGGAAGGATGCAGCTACTACAGCTGCTGACGTCTCTGTCTTTCTCTTGGCCTCTGCCTCATTGGAGCTTTAGCTCCCAAAACAGGAAGAAAAGGTAGAGAAGGGAGTGGGGTGTGGTTTATAAAACTAGAAAGCATCTGCTTCTGTTTCATTTATTAGAACTGTATCACAAGGACTCTCGTGGTGGTATGGAAGAACAGGAAACCTAGTATTTGGCTTTTTTAGCTTCTCTAATAGAGAAGAGCAAGGAAAACATATTGTGGTGTTAAGTAAAGCAACTTACAGTGGCTGACTTAGTGCAGAAGTGCAGTATTTTTTACAGAAGTCTGATCAGTTCCAGAGGTGCTAATCAAGTGGTGTACCTGTTGAGCTGAAATAAAGCAGTGAAGTCTAATTGAGGCTCTTGACTTTTCACTTTCACCTTGGTCCAACCTTCAAAGCTAAACATTGTAAAAAGCTACCTTTGCATTAGTTCTATACACACTGAAGTGTAAGGAGCATGTCCTTTTAGTCTTAGGTTATGATATATAATAATACAGTGTTTAAGGCTTCCTTCAAACCAGTTTAAGCATTAATAGGTGACTTAACTATATTCTTAAGTAAGGACATTTTTCAAAATTGATTTCAAATTGAGAAATACTCTGTAATGAATAATGACTAGTAGCACACTGCTCATTCTAATTGGATTAGAATAATTTTAACAGTAATTAAAATTAAATGCCTTCTTATGCTAATGCACAAGCTTCCTTTAATATCTTTATCCTTGTTCTAAGATTAAATGTACTTTCTCTTGGCAGTGTTGCCAAACTTTGACATTGAACCAATATCTTTAGTGTACTGTTCTATTTTGGAATTCTTTTTTTATTGACTGCATGGTTTCTCCAAAGGATAAAAATTATTCTTCAGTGACTCTGGGACTCCAACTAACTCCTCAGTCTTTCAGGATGCTATATTAAACTCCTTCCTTAAAGTGAATGGATCAAATAATTATTTTATTAATTGGTAAATGGTTTCTAGTAGCATTTTACTGATAGCAGTAGACCCATAATAAGTCTGCAACCAGAAAGTTACTTGTTTATTGCTCTCTTATATCCATTTAGGACTGTATACTGTAATGTATCAATAATTAACCTTTCGGGGCACCTGGGTGGCTCAGTGGGTTAAAGCCTCTCTGCCTTTGGCTCAGGTCATGATCCCAGGGTCCTGGGATCCAGCCCCGAATCGGGCTCTCTGCTTGGCAGAGAGCCTGCTTCCCTCGCTCTCTCTGCCTCTTGTGATCTCTGTCAAATAAATAAATAAAATCTTAAAAATAATTAACTTTTTAACGTATTTATTTGAAAATATGTTGCTTTGAAATGTAGTTTTCTTATGTTTCTTTAAGAATGTATTTATGAGGACGCCTGGGTGGCTCAGTTGGTTAAGCGGCTGCCTTCAGCTCAGTCATGATCCCAGCGTCCTGGGATCGAGTCCCACATCTGGCTCCGTGCTCGGCAGGGAGCCTGCTTCTCCCTCTGCCTCTTCCTGCCACTCTGTCTGCCTGTGCTCACTGTCACTGACCAAAAAAAAAAGTATTTATGAGGGGTACGTGGGGGGTTCAGTTAAGTGTCTGACTCGATTTCAGCTCAGGTCATGATCTTAGGGTCCTGGGATTGAGCCCCATGTTGGACTCTGTGCTCAGCACAGAATCTGCTTAAGGTTCTCCCCCCAACTCCACTCTGCCCCTCCCTCTGCTTGCACACTCTCTCTCTCCCTCCCTAAAATAAATAAAATCCTTTAAAAAACAATGTAGTGGGGTGCCTGGGTGACTCTGTCCTTAAATATCTACCTTTGGCTCAGGTCGTGATTCCAGGGTCCTGGGATCGAACCCTGCTTTGGACTGCCTGGTTTGTGGGAAGCCTGTTCTTCCTCTCCCACTCCTCCTGCTTGTGTTCCCTCTCTTGCTGTTGTGTCTCTCTCTGTCAAAAAATAAAATATATAAAAAACAAAATAAAACAATGTATTTATGAACTATTCTTTTTCACAGTTGTGTCACAGGTGGAAAATTGACAATAAATTTTGAAAGGATTTTTTACTTTTATTTGTTTTTAAATATTTTATTTCTTTATTTGAGGGAGAAAAAGTGTGAGCAAGAGGGAGAGAGAGAAAAAATCTGAAGCAGACTCCACACTAAGTGTAGAGCCTGACATGGGGCTTGATCCCATGACCACAAGGTTAGGACCTGAGTGGAAACCAACAGTTGGATCCTTAACCGACTGAGCCACCCAGGCACCCCAAGAATATTTCACTTTTAAACAAATACCACTTGTTTGACCATATAACATTAAAACAGGAAATTATTTCAGAAAGTTAAAACAGGATATATGTATTTCTAATTGTTACAAAGAAAATTATAATCATTAATTGATTGACTCATGCAATCTCTCATCATTCATTCAGTAATTATTGAGTATCTGTGTGCTGGGGGGATATAGCAGTAAAGAAAGGAAAATCTTCATGGAGTTTATAATCTGATATTTCATATTGTAACTTTTCTTCTTTACAGCTCTTAATTTAGATATCCCATCAATGAGAATGTTGAGATAAAAACTCAGGAAAAACTCTACCATGTGTATTACTAGCAGTTGCTTTTTAAGTTCTGTATTAGTTTGATAGGACTGTCATAGCAAAACACCACAGACTTGAGTGGCTTAACAAAAATTAATTTTTCTCATTATTCTGAGAGGCAGGAAGTCCATGATACAAGGTTTTGGAGGGTTGATTTCTCTCTGGTTTATCTCAGCTTGCCAATGGCCATCCTCTTGGCACCTCTTCTATTTTCCCTGTGCTCAGGTACCTCCCTCTGTCTCTCTATATATCAACACCAGGTTGCCATAAACCTTCAATTTGTTTAAAAACAAAAACAATGCAGTGTCTGCAAAGCACAATAAAGTGAAGCACAATAGATAATAATTCATTATAAAATGAATATATTCAATTTATGAATAAATTCATTATAAAATAATGAATTCATTATTATAATAAATTCATTATAAGATAATGAATTCATTATAATTATGAAATTCATTAAAAATAATAAATTCACAATAAAGTGAATAAAACAAGTTATGTCTGTACTTAATATATTCTTTCCCATGTGTAGGAGAGAGAGTTGGAAGGCTTTCTATCTTTTTCATAGGGGTTTGAGGTTTTTCATGTATATTTGTGGAATTAGTCCATTGATTAATGTTATAATATTTTTTCTTTTTTACTTTTTGATAGCTGATCACATTTATAAGTCATTTTTTAAAATGACTTTTTCATTTGTATTATAGTCACATTGATCTCTAAACTCTAGTTATAAAAGATTTGTCTAGAAGAATCTTGGGTTTTACGTTTGCATTTTAAAAATCTTTTCATACATTTGGAAATTTTTATGTAACAGCTACCCATTTCCCCCCTTATTATTTATTGAATAATCTGTCCTTTCATCCAGTGATACTGGTTGGAAATGGAAAATGGAAAAATGCCTTTATCAACTAGTACTAAAATTCTATTAATAAAGTACTGATTTTCTTTTTTTCACTAACTTTTTGTTTACCCATCAGTACCACCATATTTTAATTATCAAGGTTTTATATTAAGTTTAAACATTTGTTGAAGATAACTTACACTTACTACTCTTATTTATAGCTTTTCTCTCTATGCTGATTAGTTTTCATGAATTTTAGTTACCTTTTCTATTCCTAAATAAATACATAAATGTATTTATGATAATGAATAAGTTCATTCAATAAATGAGGAAGTTTTTTGTTGGCCTCATTTTAAATTTTTTGAAAGCAAGGATGGGAGATGATATCTTGAAGTTGATTTCGTCCTGCCAAGACCGTGGTATGTCTTCCTTTTCCATTTGGTAGTTGGACATTTGGATACCTCAAATGTATTTATGCCTGGACATTTTATCTTTTTCATTTCTATTACAAATACAGTCTTTTATTTCATCCTATCATCTGATTGATTATATAAGTTTAAATTGGGGGTCAGCAGACTTTTCTGTAAGGGCCAGAAAGTGATAATTTCAGGCTGTACAGATCATTAACTTCACACCATTGTATTCAGAAAGCAGCTCAAAAGCAGCTTCAAAATGACAATAATACATACATTACAAATGACTATAGCTGTGTTCTAGTATAACTCTATTTACCAAAAAAGGCAGCAAGTCAAATTTGACAGGTCAACATAGTTCATAGATCTCTGACTTAAATGAAAATTACTGATTTCTGTACATTCATTTTCTTAACTGAATTTCATATTTCATATGAAATATTCATAGCTTAACTGAATTTATATTATTTTCTGCATTCCTCTTGGGATTTCTGGGTTTACCATTAGTTCATTGGCAAATTGTGATAATTTTATTTTCTTTTTAATTTTTATATTTCTTATAATTCCTAGACAGTGTTAGCAGCAGTTGTGATAGTTGTATTTTCCCTTATTGCTGATTTTAATGTGAACAGCTGTAGTGTTTTGCCATTAATTAGAATATTGACTTTTGGGGTGGATAAAAGGATATTAAATCAAGGACATATCTTATGTAACTAGGAGGGGTTTTGTTTTGTTTTGTTTTTTAGCAGGGAGAGGCAGAGGGAGAGGGAGAGAGAGAATCTTAAGCAGGCTCCATGCCCAACATGGAGCTTAATCTCAGGGTCCTGTGATCATGACTAGAGCCAAAATCAAGAGTTGGTTGCTTAACGGACTGAACCACCAGGTGCCCCAGGAGTTCTTTGTAAAATAAGAATAAATACTGAGGGGCACTTGGGTGGCTCAGTCGGTTAAGCATCTGCCTTTGGCTTAGGTCATGACCAGAGTCCTGGGATCAAAGCCCTTCATCAGGCTCTGTGCTCAGCCGGGAGCCTGCTTCTCCCTCTCCCTCTGCCTGCTACTCCATCTGCTTATGTGTGCTCATGCTCACTCTCTCTCTCTCTCTCTCTGTCAAATAAAATGTTTTTAAAAAAAGAATAAATTGCGATTAAAAAAATGTCTTAGCAGAATCTCTGGAAATGATTTGATTCTTTACATTGTAGATTATTTACTTATTTCCCGAAGGCATACTGTGGTAGGCAAATAATGTCCCCTCCCCCACAGATGTCTGTGTTTTAGTCCCTGGAATCTATAAATATGTTAGGGTTGCATAGCAAAAAGAAATTAAGGTCAAGTGGAAATAGGTTGCTAATCACCTGATACTAAGACAGGGAGATTATCCTGGATTGTTCGCATAGGCCCAGTGTAATCACAAGGTTTCTTAAAAGTGGAAACAGGAATTGGAAAACAGAACCAAAGATACAAATATGTGAAGACTTGGATTGACACTGTTTGCTATGACGATGGAAAAAGTGGGTTAGTTGCCAAGGACAGCCTCCAGAAACTGAAAAAGGCAAGGAAACAGATTTTTCCAAAAGAAGTACAGCTGTGCTGACACTTAGATTTTAGCCCAGTGAAGCCCATTTTGGAGTTCTCAAGTACAGAACTGAAAGAATAATAAACTTGTGTTGTTTTAAGTCAATATATTTGTGGTAACTTGTTATAACACCCATAGAAAAGCATACAGTTGGTTTTATTTCTGATTTTACTGAGTGTATGGCTGATATTTTGCCATTAACTATGATGTGGTGGTTTTTGGTTTGATTTATGTAGGAAATTGCCCATTTATTCCTGTTTCACTCTAAGAGGTGGTAGTCGTTGTAAAACCATCAGTAACGGATATTTTTTATTTGTTGACTATTTGGCATTTGTTACTATAGTTTTTTTCCTTTTGACTTATTAGTGAGGTCAGTTGTTTTAAATTATCATTTATATTGAACTATTCTGACATTTTTGGGGTATGTTCTACTTGGTTTCTAATATTATTTTGATGTTCTTCCAAGATGTGTTTGCTGATGTTTTATTTTGGAATTTTGCATTTACTTTTTTTTCCTTAAGATTTATTTGGTTGATGGGGAGAGAGCTGTGGGGAGGGGCCGAAAAGAGAAGGAGAGAGAGAATCTCAGGAAGACTCCATACTCAGCACGAAACTTGATGTGGGACTCCATCTCAGGACACTGAGATCATGACCTGAGCCAAAACGAAGAGTCAGAGGCTTCAGTGGTTGAGCTAGGTGCCCCACAAATACATTTCTAAGTGAGATTGGTTTCTAGATTTTTTTTTTTTTGTCTTTTCTGAGAAATTATTTTTTGAAGATTTTTTTTTTTCTTCATGGTTTTTGTTTAAGGTTTTTATCTCATCTATGGCTAATTTTAAAAAGTGCGTGTATTCTTTTTTTTTTTAAAGCTTTTTTTTTTTTTTTAAGATTTTATTTTATTTATTTGTCAAAGAGAGAGAGAGAGAGCGAACGAGCACAGGCAGACAGAGTGACAGGCAGAGGCAGAGGGAGAAGCAGGCTCCCTGCTGAGCAAGGAGCCCGATGTGGGACTCGATCCCAGGATGCTGGGATCATGACCTGAGCCAAAGGCAGCTGCTTAACCAACTGAGCCACCCAGGCATCCCAAGTGTGTGTATTCTTACAAAATCATAAAACAGTGCGATTTTATTTTTACTGTATTTTGTTGTTCCTTCCTCTATCCCCTTCCAACCTAGGCTTTGTTTCCGGGGCAAGGTGAAGGCAATAAATAGCAATATTGGTAGGGCAGATTGTTTCTCACGCATGGCTTTATCATATAAAGACCAAATACATTATCTGCAAGCTTAATATCATTTGGTGTGTGGGAAAATCTTTTATCTTGGCTTGTCACATTTCCTTTCTTAAAATGCTTTGAATTAGTGATTCTCTTTGTGGGCCTTAGCCTGTCAGCAGTTACTGTCAGTGTTTCTAGGGATTTTAAATTTGTTTCTATTCCAAGCAAGGGAATAGTTGAAAGAATTATTTACTTAAAGGTATTTATCAGTAATATAATGGTATTAATAAATATATAATATAATGATAATATATAACAATGATATGATATAATGATATAATATGATAATAATATATCAGTAATATAATGATAAAAGATATTTATCAGTGATCAGTTTTTTGGCCAAATTTCCCTTGATTATATAGATTGGCTTCTGTTCATATTGGCTGAAAACTAAGAATTGTTTAACCACAGGCTATGTTTTAATTATATCTAAAATTCTCTCTTTTTTTTTTTTAAGATTTAAAAATTTTTTTTATGTGACAGCGATCACAAATAGGCAGAGGCAGGCAGAGAGAGAGGAAGGGAAGCAGGCTCCCCACTGAGCAAAGAGCCCAATGCGGGGCTAGATCCCAGGACGCTGGGATCATGACCTGAGCCGAAGGCAGAGTCTTTAATCCACTGAGCCACCCAGGCGCCCCTATATCTAAAATTTTTATCCCAGTTCTCAGTTAATGCATGTAATAGTTAATTTTATTAATGAACTAATAGGAAAAACCATATTGTAGTTGCTATCCCAAACCAGCAGATGTTTTACCAATAACATGGTAAAGCCCACTTTAAAATATTTTGTCTGGAACTGGCAGTAAGATGGTCTTGAAACAGCTTTTGTCATGGACCAGGAAAATAAGCTCTAAATCAATTTAATATTAGTGGTTATAGGTATATGATTCTCCTGCTCTGTTTCTCCAGTTTCAATTTAAACCACTGTTAAGAACAAAACCAAGACATGTTTTGTATGCATTTTTGTATTGCATTTATCTCTTTCAAGATTGGTAAGGAAGGGGGCACCTGGGTGGCTCAGTGGGTTAAAGCCTCTGCCTTCAGCTCTGTTCATGCCAGCCCCGAATCGGGCTCTCTGCTCTGCGGGGAGCTTGTTTCCTCCTCTCTCTCTCTGCCTGCCTCTCTGCCTACTTGTGATCTCTGTCTGTCAAATGAATTAAAAAAAAAAAAAAAAAAAGATTGGTAAGGAAGATAATGATGTTAATGTAATGTGGAAGTCACATTGGTTCAAATCTAATTATTCCTAAACAAGCCATAGGAATAAAATTGTAATTTTTAATTGTAAAGTAAAAGAGCTCTTGGCTCTTTGCTACCCTGAAAGCAAGGGGTTCTTTGAACTATATTTAAGAAAATTAAAGACAAGTTACCCACACCAGGGCCTTTTACTTAGAGATTTATTGCCAACCGGACATGATTCTTTGCAGTTGGTATATTTCATTGCTTTCTGTGCCGGTCTTAAAAGTAGCTCCCCACTGCTTTTGTGGCTTTGACCTGTGCCAGTTTGGCACCTACCAGCCCTACTTTAATTACTGCTGACCCTTGAATAACTTGGGGGTGGTTAGAGACATAATACTCTGCACAGTTGAAAATTGTTTAACTTTTGACTCCCCCAAAACTTGATTGATAGCCTACTGTTGACAGGTAGCCTTACTGATAACATAAAGAGTTGATCAACACATATTTTGTATGATATATGCATTATATCCTGTATTCTTAAAGTAGGTAGAGAAACCTAAATTACTAAGAAAATAGTAAGAGAAAATACAGTGCTGTCATATCTTTGTCAAAAAAAAAAAGCTATATATAAGGACCCACTTTCAAGGGTCAGCTGAATTGTGTTGCCAACATTTTCAGTCATTTGTGCTGTGGCTCTAGACTACCTGAGTGACAAAATTAAATGCCTATTTCTTTGTCTCTGAGGCCATTTATTTTGACCTTGAAACTGAAAAGTATATTTTAACTCTTGAAAATAATGATTTTTAGCTGTTAAAGGTCCAAAGAGTGAAAGTAATGCTTTTTGAGAAGGAATACAGAACATTTCTGTGGTTTTAAATGAATGTATTTCATTGATTGTAAGAAACACTTTCTTCTCATTTAACCTTTTTGAATTTCAAAGCATTTGTAATTGATGGACTTCACAGTTTGTTGGTTTTTTTTTTTTTTTCTTTTTAAGGTATACATACAATAAGTGGGGTGCTGTATGATTGATGATATGTACTGGGTTGGGTGAAATATGGTATTAGTAGATCAATTTTAAGAAATTAAAATATCCTCTTTTTTTTTTTTTCTAGAAAACCCAGTCTTTTGAAGGTCACACTATAACCTATGGGTTTTAGAACTGTTTTCCAAAAGTTCATAATACAGATTGTGACAAAGTTTTTCATTTTATGAAATGGAAGTTTAGATCTTGTTATGAATAGTAAACTTTGAAACTACAAAATAGTGTCCTTCATTTAAAACAAAAAATTTTAAGTGAGAAAAATAGCCCATTTTTCTATTAGATTGTTACAGAATTGCTCATTTTAAAATTCAGGTTTTTCTTTATAGTCATAATTTAATAGAGCAAAGTAGAATTATGCCTATTATGCCTATTGGATTTTACCGTTTATTCATTTGTCATAACTTGTCTCATCATGTAAGAATGACTTATTTGGTGTTGCCTTGGTGGCTTATTTGGTTAAGTGTCTGCCTTTGGCTCAGGTCATGATCTCAGGATCCTGGAATCGAGCCCTGCATTGGGCTCCCTGCTCAGCAGGGAGTCTGCTTCTCCCTCTCCCTCTGCCCCTCCCCCCAACTTGTGCTCTCTCTCATTCTCTCTCAAATAAGTAAAATCTCTTTTTTTAATGACTTATTTGCTTATTATATTTTAAAATTAAAATTCTTATACACAGTATTCATACAAATATTTTGGTTTGGTGTTTACAAATTCTCCTCAAGGATTTTGATGGATTCCTTTCTCACGTTGAGGTCCTTCATCCATTTTGAGTCTATTTTCATGTGTGGTATAAGGAAATGGTCCAGTTTCATTTTTCTGAATGTGGCTGTCCAATTTTCCCAACACCATTTTTTGAAGAGGCTGTCTTTTTTCCATTGGATATTCTTTCCTGCTTTGTCGAAGAATTGTTGACCATGGAGTTGAGGGTCTATTTCTGGGCTCTCTATTCTGTTCCATTGATCTGTGTGTCTGTTTTTGTGCCAGTACCATACTGTCTTGATGATGACAGCTTTGTAATAGAGCTCGAAGTCTGGAATTGTGATGCCACCAACTTTGGCTTTCTTTTCAATATTCCTTTGGCTATTCGAGGTCTTTTCTGGTTCCATATAAATTTTAGGATTATTTGTTCCATTTCTTTGAAAAAATTGGATGGAATTTTGATAGGCATTGCATTAAATGTGTAGATAGCTTTAGGTAGCATAGACATTTTCACAATATTTATTCTTCCAATCCATGAGCATGGAACATTTTTCCATTTCTTTGTGTCTTCCTCAATTTCTTTCATGAGTGCTTTATAGTTCTCTGAGTATAGATTCCTTGCCTCTTTGGTTAGGTTTCTTCCTAGGTATCTTATGGTTTTGGGTGTAATTGTAAATGGGATTGACTCCTTAATTTCTCTTTCTTCTGTCTTGTTGTTGGTGTAAAGAAATGCAACTGATTTCTGTGCATTGATTTTATATCCTGACACTTTACTGAATTCCTGTACAAGCTCTAGCAGTTTTGGAGTGGAGCCTTTTGGGTTTTCCACATATAGTATCATATCATCTGCAAAGAGTGATAGTTTGACTTCTTCTTTGCCAATTTGGATGCCTTTAATTTCTTTTTGTTGTCTGATTGCTGAGGCTAGGACTTCTAGTACTATGTTGAATAGCAGTGGTGATAGCGGACATCCCTGCCGTGTTCCTGACCTTAGCGGAAAAGCTCTCAGTTTTTCTCCATTGAGAATGATACTTGTGGTGGGTTTTTCATAGATGGCTTTGATAATATTGAGGTATGTGCCTTCTATCCCTATACTTTGAAGAGTTTTGATCAGGAAGGGATGCTGTACTTTGTCAAATGCTTTTTCAGCATCTATTGAGAGTATCATATGGTTCTTGTTCTTTTGTTAATGTATTATATCACATTGATTGATTTGCGGATGTTGAACCAACCTTGCTTCCCTGGAATAAATCCCACTTGGTCTTGGTGAATAATCCTTTTAATGTACTGTTGGATCCTGTTGGCTAGTATTTTGGTGAGAATTTCCACATCTGTGTTCATCAAGGATATTGGTCTGTAATTCTCTTTTTTGATAGGATCCTTGTCTGGTTTGGGGATCAAGGTGATGCTGGCCTCATAAAATGAGTTTGGAAGTTTTCCTTCCATTTCTATTTTTTGGAACAGTTTCAGGAGAATAGGAATTAATTCTCCTTTAAATGTTTGGTAGAATTCCCCTGGGAAGCCATCTGGCCCTGGGCTTTTGTTTGTTTGGAGATTTTGGATGACTCCTTATTTCAATCTCCTTATTGGTTATGGGCCTATTCAGGTTTTCTATTTCTTCCTGGTTCAGTTTTGGCAGTTGATGTGTCTCTAGGAAAGCATCCATTTCTTCCAGATTGTCAAATTTGTTGGCATAGAGTTGCTCATAATATGCTCTTATGATTCTTTGTATTTCTTTGGTGTTGGTTGTGATCTCTCCTTTTTCATTCATGATTTTATTTATTTGGGTCCTTTCTCTTTTGTTTTTGATAAGTCTGGCCAGGGGTTTATCAATCTTATTAATTCTTTCAAAGAACCAGCTCCTAGTTTCGTTGATTTGTTCTCTTGTTTTTTTGGTTTCTATTTCATTGATCTGTGCTTTGATCTTTATTATTTCTCTTCTCTTGCTGGGTTTAGGCTTTCTTTGTTGTTCTTTCTCGAGCTCCTTAAGGTGTAGGGTTAGGTTGTGTATTTGAGACCTTTCCTGTTTCTTGAGATAGGCTTGTATCGCTATATATTTTCCTCTCAGGACTGCCTTTGCTGTGTCCCACAGATTTTGGACCGTTGTGTTTTCATTATCATTTGTTTCCATGATTTTTTTCAATTCTTCTTTAATTTCCTGGTTGACCCATTCATCCTTTAGAAGGATGCTGTTGAGTCTCCATGTATTTGTGCTCTTTCCAAATTTCCTCTTGTGATTGAGTTCTAGCTTCAGAGCATTGTGGTCTGAAAATACACAGGGAATGATCCCAATCTTTTGATACCTGTTGAGACCTGATTTATGACCCAGGATGTGATCTATTCTGGAGAATGTTCCATGAGCACTAGGGAAGAATGTGTATTCTGTTGCTTTGGGATGGAATGTTCTGAGTATATTTGTGATGTCCATCTGCTCCAGTGTGTCATTTAAGACCTTTATTTCCTTGTTGATCTTTTGTTTGGATGATCTGTCCATTTCAGTGAGGGGTGTATTAAAGTCTCCAACTATTATTGTATTCTTGTCAATGTGTTTCTTTGATTTTGTTATTAATTGGTTTATATAGTTGGCTGCTCCCATGTTAGGGGCATAGATATTTAAAATTGTTAGATCTTCTTGTTGGACAGACCCTTTGAGTATGATATAGTGTCCTTCCTCATCTCTTATTATAGTCTTTGGCTTAAAATCTAATTGATCTGATATAAGGATTGCCACCCCAGCTTTCTTCTGATGTCCATTAGCATGGTAAATTGTTTTCCACCCCCTCACTTTCAATCTGGAGGTGTCTTCGGGTCTAAAATGAGTTTCTTGTAGGCAGCATATTGATGGGTTTTGTTTTTTTATCCATTCTGAAAGCCTGTGTCTTTTGATTGGGGCATTTAGCCCATTTACGTTCAGGGTAACTATTGAGAGATATGAGTTTAGTGCCATTGTATTGCCTGTATGGTGATTGTTACTGTATAATGTCTCTGTTCCTTTCTGGTAATACTTTTAGGGTCTCTCTTTGCTTAGAGGACCCCTTTCAATATTTCCTGTAGAGCTGGTTTGGTGTTTACAAACTCTTTCAGTTTTTGTTTGTCCTGGAAGCTTTTAATCTCTCCTTCTATTTTCAATGATAACCTAGCTGGATAAAGTATTCTTGGCTGCATGTTTTTCTCGTTTAGTGCTCTGAATATATCATGCCAGTTCTTTCTGGCCTGCCAGGTCTCTGTGGATAAGTCTCCTGCCAATCTAATATTTTTACCATTGTACGTTACAGACTTCTTGTCCCGTGCTGCTTTCAGGATTTTCTCTTTGTCGCTAAGACTTGTTAATTTTACTATTAGATGACGGGGTGTGGACCTATTCCTATTGATTTTGAGGGGGGTTCTCTGCGCCTCCTGGATTTTGATGCTTGTTCCCCTTGCTATATTAGGGAAATTCTCTACAATAATCCTCTCCAGTATACCTTCTGCTCCTATTTCTCTTTCTTCTTCTTCTGGAATCCCAATTATTCTAATGTTGTTTCGTCTTATGGCATCACTTATCTCTCGATTTCTCCCCTCGTGGTCCAGTAGTTGATTGTCTCTCTTTTGGTCTGCTTCTTTATTCCCTGCCATTTGGTCTTCTATATCACTAATTCTGTCTTCTGCCTCATTTATCCTAGCAGTAAGAGCCTCCATTTTTGATTGCACCTCATTAATAGCTTTTTTGATTTCAGCTTGGTTAGATTTTAGTTCTTTTATTTCTCCAGAAAGGGCTTTTATTTCTCCGGACAGGGTTTCTCTAATATCTTCCATGCCTTTTTCGAGCCCGGCTAGAACCTTGAGAATCGTCATCCTGAATTCCAGATCTGACATATTACCAATGTCTGTATTGATTAGGTCCCTAGCCTTCGGT
>ML101091.1:21403-54490 GCA_003697995.1 Taxidea taxus jeffersonii
ACAAAAAAAAAAAAAAAAAAAAAAAAAAAAAAAAAAAAAAAAAAAAGAATTTGCAAACACCAAACCAGCCCTACAGGAAATATTGAAAGGGGTCTTCTAAGCAAAGAGAAGGCCTAAAACTAACATAGACCAGAAAGGAACAGAGACAATACAAAGTAAGAGTCCCCTTACAGGCAATACAATGGCACAAAATTCATATCTTTCAATAGTTATCTTGGATGTAAATAGGCTAAAATGCCCCAGTCAAAAGACACAGGGTACCAGAATGGATAGAAAAACAAGATCCATCAATATGTTGTCTGCAAGAGACTTCCAGATTTAAAGTGAGGCGGTGGAAAACAATTTACCATGCTAATGGATATCAAAAGGAAGCTGGGGTATATATCAGACAAATTAGATTTTAAACCAAAGACTGTAACAAGAGATGAGGAAGGACACTATATAATACTTAAAATGTCTATCCAAAAAGAAGATCTAACAATTTTAAATATCTCTGCCCCTAACATGATATCAGCCAATTATATGAGCCAATTAATAAAAAAATCAAAGAAACACATTGACAATAATACAATAATGTAGGGGACTTTATCACCCCACTCACTGAAATGGACAGATCATCCAAGCAAAAGATCAGCAAGGAAATAAAGGCTTGAAACGACACACTGGAACAGATGGACATCACAGTTATATTCAGAACATTCCATCCCAAAGCAATAGAATACACATTCTTCTCTAGTGCACATGGAACATTCTCCAGAACAGATCACATCCTGGGTCACAAATAAGGTCTCAAATGGCACGAAAATATTAGGATCACTCTCTGCATATTTTCAGACCACAGTTCTTTGAAACTGGAACTCAACCACAAGAAGAAAGTTGGAAAGAACTCAAATATATGGAGACTAAAAATCATCCTACTAAAGAATGAGCAGGTCCACCAGAAAATTAAGGAAGAATTTTTTAAAATGCATGGAAACAAATGAAAATGAAAACACAACTGTTTAAAATCCTTGAGATGCAGCAAAGGCAGTCCTCAGAGGAAAGTACATAGCAATACAAGCCTTTCTCAAGAAACAAGGAAGGTCTCAAGTACACAACCTAACCCTATACCTAAAGGAGCTGGAAGAAGAACAGCAAACAAAGCCTAAACCCAGCAGGAGAAGAGAAATAATAAAGATCAGAGCAGAAATCAAGAAAAAAGAAACCAAAAGAATGGTAGAACAGATCAGTAGGAGCTGGTTCTTTGAAATAATTAATAAGATTGATAAACCACTGGCCAGACTTATCAAAAAGAAAACAGAAAGGACCCAAATTAATAAACTCATGAATGAAAGAAGAGAGTCCACAACCAACACCAAAGAAATATAAACAATTGTAAAAACATATTATGAGCAACTATATGCCAGCAAATTAGACAATCTGGAAGAAATGGATGTATTCCTAGAGACATATAAACTACCAAAACTGAACCAGGAAGAGACAGAAAACCTGAAAAGACTCATAACCAGTAAGGAAATTGAAGCAGTCAACAAAAATTTCCCAAGAAACAAGGGCTCAGGTCCAGGTGACTTCCCAGGTGAATTCTACCAAACATTTAAAAAAGAATTACTACCTATTCTCCTGAACTGTTCTAAAACATAGAAATGGAAGGAAAACTTCCAAACTCATTTTATGAGGCCAGCATTACCTATCCCAAAACCAGACAAAGACCCCACCAAAAGGGAGAATTAAAGACCAATATCTCTGATGAACATCCCTGATGCAAACATTCTCACCAAAATACTAGCCAATAGGACCCAACAGTACATTAAAAGGATTATTCATTATGACCAAGTAGGATTTATTCCTGGGATGCAAGGTTGGCTCAACATCTGCAAATCAATCAGTGTGATACATTAATAAAAGAACAAGAACTATATGCTCTTCTCAATAGATGTTGAAAAAGCATTTGACAAAGTACAGCATCCTTTCCTGATCAAAATTATTCAAAGTGTAGGGATAGTGGGTATATACCTCAATATCATCAAAGCCATCTATGAAGAACCCACAGTGAATAGGAAAAACTGAAAGCTTTTCCCCTAAGGTCAGGAACATGGCAGGAATGTCCAGTATCACTACTGCTATTCAACATAGTACTAGAAGTCCTAGCCTTGGCAATCAGACAACAAAAAGAAATAAGAGGCATCCAAATCAGCAAAAAAGAAGTCAAAGGCTCACTCTTTGCTGATGGTATGATACTTAATGTGGAAAACACCCAAAAGACTCCATACACCCCCAAACTGCTAGAACTCATACAGGAATTTACTAGTGTCAGGATATAAAAATCAACACACAGAAATCAGTTGCATTTCTATACAACAACAACAAGACTGAAGAAAGAGAAATTAAGGAGTCCATCCCATTTACAGTTGCACCCAAAACCATAGGATATATAGGAATAAATCTAACCAAAGAGGCAAAGAATCTGTACTCTGAAAACTATAAAGTACTCATGAAAGAAATTGAGGAATCAAAGAAATAGGAAAACGTTCCATTTTCATGGATTGGAAGAACAAGTATTGTGAAAATATCTATACTATCTAGAGCAATCTACACATCTAATTCAATCCCTATCAAAATACCATCAACTTTCAACTTTCTTTCAAAGAAATGGAACAAATAATCCTAAAATTTGTATGGAACCAGAAAAGATGCTGAATAAGCATAGGAATGCTGAAAAAGAAAAGCAAAGCTGGTGGCATCACAATTCCGGACTTCAAGCTCTATTATAAAGCTATAATCATAAAGACAGTATGGTACTGGCACAAAAACAGACACATAAATCAATAGAACAGAATAGAGAGCCCAGAAATGGACCTTCAACTCTATGGTCAACTAATCTTTGACAAAGCAGGAAAGAATGTCCAATGAAAAAAAGACAGTCTCTTCAACAAATCATGTTGGGAAAATTGGACAGCCATATGCAGAAGAATGAAATGGACAATTTCCTTACACCATACACAAAAATAGACTCAAAATGGATGAAAAACCTCAATGTGAGATAGGAATCCCTCAAAATCCTTGAGGAGAACACAGGCAGCTACTTTTTCCATCTCAGTCACAGCAACTTCTTTTTAGAAACATTGCCAAAGGCAAGAGAAGCAAGGGTTCATTTTTAAATGAACTACTGGGACCTCATCAAGATAAAAAAGCTTTTGCACAACAAAGGAAACAGTTAAAACTACAAGATAATGGACAGAATGGGAGAAGATATTTACAAATGACATATCAGATAAAGAGCTAGTATCCGAAATCTATAAAGAATTTATCTAACTCAACACCAAGGAACAAATAATCCAATGGGCAGAAGACATGAATAGACATTTCTTCAAAGAAAACATCCAAATGGACAAAAGACACATGAAAAAGTACTCAATATCACTCAGAATCAAATCAGAACTACAGTAAAATACCACCTCACACCAGTCAGAATGGCTAAAATTAACAAGTTAGGAAACAACAGATGCTGGCAAGGATGTGGAGAAAGGGGATCCCTCCTACACTCTTGGTAGGAATGCAAGCTGGTGTAGCCACTCTGGAAAACAGTATTTCAACTCAAAAAGTTGAAAATAAAGCTACCCTACAACCCAGCGATTGCACTACTGGGTATTTACCCCAAACATAAAAATGAAGTGATCCAGAGGGTCACGTGCACCCCAATGTTTATAGTAGCAATGTCCACAATAGTCAAGTTATGAAAAGTGCCTAAATGTCCATCAACAGATGAATGGATAAAGAAGATGTGGTATATATACACAATGGAATATTATGCAGTCATTAAAAAATGAAATCTTGCCATTTGCAATGATGTGGGTGGAACTAGAGGGTATTATACTAAGTGAAATAAGCCAATCAGAGAAATACAATGATCATATGATCTCGCTGATATGTGGAATTTGAGAAACAAGACAGAGGATCATAGGGGTAGGGAGGGAAAAGTGAAACAAGATGAACCAGAGAGGGAGACAAAGCATAAGAGACTCTCAATCATAAGAAATAAACTGAGGGTTGTTGGAGTAGGGGTGGGAGGGATGAGTTGGCTAAGTAATGGACATCAGGGAGGGTCTATGCTATGGTGAGTGCTGTGAATTGTGTAAGACTGAGGAATCATAGACCTGTACCACTGAAACAATACATTATATGCTAATAAAATAATAATAATAATAATAAAGTAAAAAAAACTGAAAGTAAAAACTAAAAATCTATATAAAGTATATATAAAAATTTTAAATTAGAAAGCTAATACAAATTTTAAAAGGGAATTGAAAAAAAGGAAAATAATAATAAATAATAAATAATAAAAATAAAGGAAGCTAGATCCTATTTCCCCTATAGCTAAAGCTTTGCAGAATTCTATGATCAGTAGATATCATAGGCAAATGAATTGTTTGTGCTGATCTTCTGGGAAAAGGGCTTGCTGGGCTGATTCTCAGGCTGACTTGTTTCAGTGGAAATGTGTCTTCAGGGTACAGAGGGGTGAGGCTTGGTGTAAGAAGCTTCAGCAGGACTCCTATCGCATGGACCTGTGCTGTTCCTCCATGGGAGGGTCCCCCCATGTTTTTGCCTTTTGCCAACAGGTCCCAGGAAAGTGGTCACACAGTTTGCAGTTTATGGCAAAACTGGCCATGAAAACTGGCACCAAGACATGGTGCTCTCAGCCAGCTTCCCTGCTACTATCCCTGGGAAAAGTGCAGCAGGTTGGTGCCACCCATTCTTCTTATGACCCAGGGGATCCTCAGACCATGCTGTGACTTCCAGGATTCTCCCCCCACCCCCGCCCCACCACCTAGGCACCCTTAAGCCAAGCATGTCCCGCATGGTAGCAGATCTTTAAAAATTCAGTTTTTGCCCTCACTGTTTATAGTACTTTACAATAACCTCTGTAAACTGGCTCCCTCTCTGCGATGTTATTCACAGCTCAATCTACCCCAAGTCAACTCTGCACACCTCCTACCTTCTAAAATGTGGTTGCTTTACTACTTGTAGACAAACTTGCAGTTTTTCTTCTCTCAGACCTCCAACTGATTTCTTTGGTGTTCAGAATGATTTGATAACTATCTAGATATGTTTGAGGGACAAAACAAGCTTAGTGGTCCACTACTCCTCCACCATCTTAACTCTTCACTAGAAAATTATTTAAATAAATTATGTTCCATACACTATGCATTGCTGTACAGCTCTTAAAAATAAATATACAAAAAGAATGAGGACATTCTCAATGGGGACGTCTTAGGATATAAGAGGAAAAAGCAAAATGCATAGCAGCACATGTAATGTGCTAATTTATGTATAAGAAAGTGGGTGAAATAGGATTTACATTAAGAGTTTCATGTATCTGCAGAAAGGTAGACTGAAAAAACTACATAAGAAAGTAATGTAAGCAGACATAATAGATGGGGATAAAGTGAAGTAAATGGTGATGGGCTGAGAATAAGATTTCTCAATGTACTATTTTTTTCTAATTTATTTAACCATCTGAATGTATTAACTATGTGACATAAAAAAGGAAAACAGCAATAAAATTGATTAAAATAACTTAGATAAAATTAATAAATATTCTTCTGAATAACCCCTAAATTAAAAAAATCAAAATGAATGAAAAATAGTAAAGAAAGTAATAAAATGAAAACCATTTAATATACTTCATAGGACACAGAAATGGTGTACAAGGTGAAATATACAAACCCTTTCATTATTTTCTACCTGTAGAGAACTGAAAAATAAACAAAATATTTAACATTATAAGAAAACAAAAGAGCACAATAAATATCATTTAAACAAAAGAGGGGTCAATTAGGATTAAAATAATCTGAAAGTAATGTAGAAACAAAGTATATAAGGACTAAAAATCTAAAAAAATACTTTCTGAAATCTCAAATAGAAACTTCTGAGAAGTTTCAGTAAGGAAAAAATTTAAAAAGAATACATGCATATATATGCACACACACACATATATACATATGCATACACACACACATATATATGTACATATATGTGTGTGTCTTAGAATATTTTAAGATTATATGGGGTGGGTGGGTGTGTGTTTCAGCAGAGAGGGGAGATATGACCATAAATATAAGGATATTGAAGAGTTTCAATTTATTTCCTAGGAAGATATAAGACATCACATCCAAATGGATTTACAATTCCACTATTTTTTAAGATTTTATTTATTTATTTGGCAGACAGATCACAAGGAGGCAGAGAAGCAGGCAGAGAGAGAGGGGGAAGCGGGCTCCCTGCTGAGCAGAGAGCCCGATACAGGGCTCGATCACAGGACCCCAAGACCACGACCTAAGCCGAAGGCAGAGGCTTTAACCCAGTGAGCCACCCAGGTGCCCTTACAATTCCACTATTCAAAGTTAAATATGGAAAACTCCCTGATTCACTTGATGAAGCTGGTATAATTGTAAAAACCTAATATAGTACAAAAAGAAATGCCATGACCAAATTTACTTGTGTATATAGGTTCAAAAATTCTGATAAAAAATTTCAGAAGCAAAGGAAATTACTAAATAGGACTTATTCCAGAAATACACAATTTATCTTATATTAGAAAATCTAAAACATGATTCATTACATAAATGACTTAAGAGAAAAAAATCATATAATTATATCAACAGATTCACTAATAGTATGTAGTAAAATGCAGTGATAATTGACAATAAAAACTGAAACTAGCAAAAAACAACAGCAAATTAAACAATAAAATGCACAACTTCCATTAAAAGCAGGAAAATAAGGATGTTTGCAATAACTGCTCTTTTGGCCCACTGTTTTTGGAGATTCTGATAAATAAAATATGAAAATTATATTTTAAAAGTATAAATTCTGAAGAAGAAAAGAAAATCATATAGATGATATGACTATGTTTAAGAAAATACAAAAAAACTTAATTTTAAAAAAACATCAGAGAATCAAAAGTATCAGCCAGATTCAAGATAAACACAAAAGATATCAATCAGTTTTTTCAAGGTTGTGAATAAAGAGTAAAAAAAGACATAAAACAACCAAATTTACAACAGCTAAACAAAAGAATAAAATATCAAGGAAAAAGCCATAGAAGTCCAAAGGCCATATGAAGAAACAGCAAAACCTTATTAAAGTAAGATAAAATGTTTTGTTAAAATTAGACCTGAATAAACAGAGAAATAAATCAAGTTTCCAAAAGTAAGGATGTTCTAATAGTATAATGTCATTTTAGTCAGAATCTCAACTTTTAATATAAGTAAAATGACAGAAGTTTCTTTGAAAAATGAATGATTCAGAATGCACAATTATTTTAAAAAAGAGTAAGTTGTCTTATAATATTTTTAAATTATTTTAAAGCTCCCTCTCTCTCTCTTTCTCTCTCTCTCTCCCTAGGTGCTGGCTCTAGGACCGTCAGCCAGATCACCAAAACTGAATGGATAGATCTAACCAGAGAGTGGAACTTATTATATCAAAGGATATATTGTGTCTCCATGGGAAAAGAAAGCTTGTTTACTGTAGGGTACTCAGGGACGCAGGCTGGATCAAAGTGAGGGTCTGCCCTTTTGGTAAGGCCAGGAAATCCCAATAGAGAACTATGTTTCTTTAAGATTCTTCCAGGGAACATTGTGAATAAAAGCATCAGCAGTGTCAGTGCCTGGGGATTTTGATGCTAAGGTGCAAATAGGGACTTCCCCAGTGCCCTTCACACCTCCCATGCACATGGTAGATGCCTACTGTTTTGACTCCTCAAACAGCATCCACTCCCTTCTTCCAGGAGGCATGCCTGCTCCCCCATGGTGAACGTGTTGCTATGGTGACTGGCAACAAGCACTAGGTACACATTGAAAACAGCTTGGAATGGGTGCCACAGCCCTTGGTCAAAGAGTTGCACCTAACCTAAGTTAGACTGTTTAGAGCCCTTCCCTGAGAATTTTGGAAAGGATGTTAGAGGGAACCTATTTCAGTTCATTTCTGGAGCTGTAGATGGCCATTCCCTAGCATATGAAAGAAACTATAGAATAAATCTCCACACTGAATAAAGCAGAGATGAAAGTTGGGGAGAGCTGTCTCCTATTGTCTCTGAAGACACTGCCCATCCAGAATTGGTAGATTGCTGTCCCATTCTCCCTCTTGCCCAGCCAATTTATAAGCCTTCTGTCACCCACAACCAAGAGTGCTGATAAGCAGTGCATCCTGCATTCTTTCTTCTCCTTCTCCCACAGCATCCATGGCTGATTACAAATGCCCACTCCTAAGGTTTTTGCAAGCCCCCCCCACATTGCCCCATCTTTCCACCATCATTAAACACCGCTGATTCCATTTCCAAACTATACCTCAAACTGTTCCATATCCCCACCTTCCCTTCCTAAGGTAAACACCTTACCCCACCACCACCCCCACCTCAGCCTCTAACTAGTCTGCTGCTACTCTTGACTCCTCCAATCTTTACTGCTATGAAAAGTGGTCTTTTTTAAATAAAAATCATATCACATTGCTTTCTTGTTTAAAGCCCTTCTATGTGCTCCCACCACAGCTGGAATAAACCCAGTCTCTCTCCATTGAGTCTATGTGGCAAGGTATGCAATCTCTTTAAGGTCTCTACCTACACCACAGTGATGGTTGCTTGGTTTCCTCGGAGAAGATACACAATTTGCCTTCTTGGGGCATTTCTTATCTCAAAAAATTAGTATTTTTAGCATAGCATATTTTGTTTACATTATGGCTAGTTTATGTAGTCTATGCCAAGTTGTCTGTATTGCTCCTCACCTGACCAGACTCAAAGCTTACCAGGACTGTGGCTGTCTGGTCTACCTGTGCACAACTTTAGATTACTTCTTGGTAGTTACAAATGCATGTTGAGTGAACAGATGAACATAAGTGAACGTTATTTATACAATGACTATTCATGAAATAAGGTCTGATTAAATATCTGATAAATTCTTTAGTTGTCCATAAATACATCATGTTATAATTAATGTGAATCTATGTTAATATAAATGTCTAAATTCATAATCAAAAGTTTTTATTATTTACTTTCCAAAATAGCATATTCTAAGAGGAAACATTTAGACCAAACTCCCTTTACTTCAAAAATTCAACCAATAAGGCACTTGAATAGCTCAGATCATTGAGTGTCTGAACTCTAGATCCTTGGATCAAGCCCCACGTCGGGCTTCCAGCTCAGCAGGGAGTCTGTTTCTCCCTCTCCCTCTGCCTCCCCCCCTGCTTGTGAGTCTGCTTGTCCTCTCTCTCAAATGAATCAATAAAACCTTTTTTAAAAATTTAGCCAATAAATATACTCTCTATCATGAAAGGATACATGAGGAATGGATAGCATTTCTGCCATCCATAAGCACTGAATGCACTCCATTGTTAATCCCAGAAAGTTGCCAAATATGCATTTTGTTTGTGGAGACTCTTAGAAAATGACAGAAACTGTATTGGACTACTCTGCCCCTGCCTCACCTTATTCCACTCTTCCAAGACATTTACTTTTTTATCCTTTTAAGTTCCTTATGCTTTTTTAAGTCATTGTAAATTATTTTAATTTGCACATTATTTCTGAATTCCATAATGGTTGGAAATACGAATTCTCTGTCTTTCAATTAATACTATATTGAAAATAATTTGCATAAATATAATCACTTAGGATACAAATGGTCCTATTTTATTTCTTTTCAGCTGTAGGAAATTTGATCAATGCAAAGACAAAGGGAAATTCTCCACTAGACAACTCATTTTCAGTTTTATATTTTAGAGAATAAAGTTTTAGCATATGAAGAAATACTGGCAATGAATGGCTTTCTCAGCAAACATCTCATCCCTGCTTTGGTGAAGAGTCTATACAACGCTGCACTGTTCTCTGTGAACACCCAGTTGATCACTATCGAACAGAGCTTGCCCTTTTCCTCGTGGTGAATTGTTAGTAATAGTCTCTGTCACCAGTTCCTGGCATACAGCTCCTAAATCCCCTGGAATTTCATGAATGATAAAGGTCTTTGTTCTAATGAAGCATCTCTTGGTAGGCCTTTGGATAGCTTCAGGATGGCAGGTGGTCACCAGAAAGACTACAACTTGATTAGAAACTCAGAAATTCAGCCCCACTTCCCAATCTTCAGGGAGGGAAGAGAGGCTGAAGACCGAGTTAATCACCAATTAATTATGTCCATAATTATGCCCACATAATAAAACTCCCATAATACCCCCTAAACAAGAGGGTTCTGGGAACTACTGGGTTGGTAGATACATCCATGCACTAGGAGGATGGCATACCCCCACCCGCAGGAATAGAAGCATCACTACTGGGGACTCTTCCATTCTTTGCCCTATGTACCTCATCATCTGACTGTCCATTTGTATCCTTTAAAATAAAATGGCAAATGTAATTAACATGCTTTCCTGAGTTCTGTTGGCTGTTGTAGAAAATTACTGAAACCAAAGCGGGAGATTATAGAAACCTCCCAACTTTGTAGAAGTGGAGTAACCTGGGGACCTGATACTTGCAACTGATATCTGAGGTGGGGCCAGCCCTGTGGACTGAGCTCTTAACCTGTGAGTCTGTGCTAACTCCAGACAGTTAGAATTGAATTGAATGATAGGATACCCAGCTGCTGTCAGGGAGTTGGAGAACTGATTGGTGTGAGGACAAAAAAATCATTCACTGGTGGTGGCAGAATTTTGCTGAATCAGCTTCTCTAACCTGTCTTCTGTAATAACCAGTGGTTCCTGGCAAGGGTCAGGAGTGTAGCCACAGGAGAAACAAAGGAGAAACAAAACTTCACAGTATATTGTGCTGAGAAATACTAGTCCCATATGACTTGACATAGTGATTTGTGATCAAATCACTCACCCAATTAAGACAACTACACTATACTACACTAGTATGAGTCCTTGAAAATGATCATAAAGTGGTGACCTCTCTTAGTTAGGACTCTTATAGTTATAAGTAACAGAAAATCCAACACAGAATGGCTAAAGCAAAAGGTGAGTTATAAGATATTATTAGCTACAAGCTGGGGATTGATAACATGACATGGCACCTTGCATTTCCAAATTTGGCTGCACCAATATAGTCTATCCCATATGTTCCTCTTACTATATGAAAGGACTACTCCTCCATTAGGAGGGTACTTTCTCCAAATTTGGGGGGAAGGGGGCTGTAACATGCAATTTCCAGACTGTTGCCTAGGACACTTCAGTCATTTCAGCCCTTAAGTCTTTGGATCTCCAAAATCCAGTCATCAGACATGTAAGGAAGCAAGCTTCACATGATTCTAGTCTCTAGCCTTTGAGTAGACCCTGATGATTCTGAGTGGGACAGAAACAAGCTGGCACTTCCAAGTCCTACAAAGATGGTACAGCTAAAGGACAAAATAATTATTCCTGTTGTTTGAAGCCACTACATTTTGGGGTAACTTGTTATGCAGCCATAATGACAGGGATAGATGATGTTATCAAGATCCTTGCTCTTTCAGGTCCATCCATGTTGATACAAAAGATGAGTATTCATTCTTTCTGATGGCTGTGTAATATCCCATTGTGTATATGGACCATATCTTCTTTATCCATTCATCTGTGGAAAGGCATCTTGGCTCTTTCCACAGTTTGGCAATTGTGGCCATTGCTGCTATGATATTGGAGTACATATGGCCCTTCTTCTCACTACATCTGTATCTTTGTAGTAAATACCCAGTAGTGCAATTGCAGGGTCATAAGGTAACTCTATTTTTAATTTCTTAAGGAATCTCCACATTGTTTTCCACAGTGGCTGCACCAACTTGCATTCCCACCAACAGTGTAAGAGGCTTCCCCTTTCTCGACATCCTCTCCAACATTTGTTGCTTCCTGTCTTGTTAATCTTTGCCATTCTAACTGGTGTAAGGTGGCATCTCAATGTGGTTTTGATTTTAATTTCCCTGATGGCTAATGATGATGAACATTTTTTCATGTGTCTATTAGTCACTTGTATTTCTTCTTTGGAGAAGTGTTTGTTCATGTCTTCTACCCATTTTTTGACTGGATTATCTGTTTTGGGGGTGTTGAGTTTGAGGAGTTGGAGAATATGAAGCAAGAGAGACTGTGGACTCTGAGAAATGAACTGAGAGTTTTGGAGGGGAAGGGCGTAGGGGGATGGATGAGTCTAGTGGTGGGTATTAAGGAGGGCACATTTTATATGGAGCACTGGGTGTGGTGCATAAACAATGAATCTTGGAACACTAAAAAAAATTAAATTTTAGAAAAATGTTGCTTTTAGAATAATAATTTCTAACTAGTTCATTTTCTGGATTTTTTTTCTCTTTCATTTGATTTACCAGCTTGTTCTTATTCCCCCCAACTTGTTTATTTATTTTAAAAAGCTTCACAATAGTTATATGTTATGCCTCTAATGTAACTAGAAGACAGAGAGCACCATAAACTTTATATTACTTGTCAGCAAAGAAATGAACACCAATTCCCAGCAGAGCTGGCTCTCAAGCCACTGTTCCAGGTCTTTACAAATTGCTGGAAGAATCAGAAAACTTCATGAAAAAAAAAAAAACAAAAGAAGAAGCAACAAAATTCCTAGGGCTGAGTGGATAACAACAACCATAGAAGGAAACTCCAACCTAAGTGTTATAATACTGAAAATTAACCCCATCCAATCAGAAAAAAGACAATGGAAAAAGGATGCAAACATGCATAGGGTAACAGGTGGCAGCCTTTGCATTCATCCTTGCTAGAAGAGAAGACAGTAGAAAGGAAAGCAGGAGTGCTCATTGGAGTTTGGGAGGGGAAGGGAAAAGGCAGCAAGAGGAGGAAATAATCTTATAAGATAAAAAAAAACAAAATAACAAAAATCGATAGACATCCCTTCACATTCAAAAATGCAAATACAATAAAACCATCCTTTAAAAAACTGTAGTCTATGGCACTGACCACAGAGGGTCCTCTTGAAGTAGGAATCTTCAAACTGACCTCAGTGGTCAAACCCATCCATGAAAGTCCATGGATGAAAGAAGATTCCACCTACACAAGTCTTTCATAAGAACACAGAACATGAGAATCTAAATACTGAAATTAATAAAGATTTCTCCAAAAGGCTAAACATAAACTAGGAAAAAAAACCTGAATTACAATCTATACTGAATTATATATATTAAATAAGTACATGAAAATCTGGAGGAAAAAAACAGCAGCAAAAGAACATCTTAAATCAGAAACCCAAATGTTACGAACAGAAATAGTCAAAAACACAAAGAAATAAAATGATAAATCAAGGCAAAAGACCAATTCATATGGGAAATAAAGATTAAATTATAAAGTGTCCCAGAAAAATACAATCAAATGAAAATTTAATAAGAGACATTGAAAAAGGAAAGAAAAGCAAAGGAGTAAAAATAAATTAAGTAATATCATCAGTCCAGGGGAAAGGAGTTAAAATGGAAGACAAACCATGAAGATGCAACATGAACAGATCCATAAAACAATGAATGTTAACACTTAAAACTGATCCAAGAAAACTTTCTGAAGCTTAAAAAAAAAAAGGACTTTATTTTACATGTGACAAGAGCTCATGAGATACTTGAGAAAACTGACACAAACAATCAAATCCAGGGCATATTTTAACAAAACTATAACACTTCAAAGATAAATTAAAGGCACTCTGGCCTCACCTCCTCACATGCTGCTCTTGCAGCCCAGATCCCACCTGCGAGGAGTCCTGGTAGCAAGCATTATCCACAAGGCAGGCAACAGCTGGAGGAAGAGGCATAGGCACTGAAACCCCAGGGCCATCTTCCTGTTTTCCCAGAAGAGAAGGTGAAATTCCAGTGAAGGAAGTGACATGACCAACTTCTTGCATTGACCAGTACAGAAGCAAAACTGGGAGGAGGAGCTCCTGACTTCCCACCTGGTACTTTTCCTTCTAGCCACATTTCTCTTCTCCAGTGGAGTGAAAATAAAAGTGCTTAGACTGAAAAATTTGTGCTATATTGCATCAAATCAAAGACTGTGAAACACTCCATAATCTGCCACTTAGAAAGAAAAAATTCAGAGAGGCTGAGAAGAAAGTAGAGTGGGAGAACCCTAACATCACCTCCTTCCATAGATAAAACTAGATAACACATCAGTCAGAAAACCGTCCAAAGACTGGCAGAACAAACCCCTCTACAACTAAATGTAGAGAAGAGGCCCACATCAAAGAGGGTCAGAAGGGCAGAGATGTGGTGGAGAGCTAAACAGACAGCTGGCCATCTGCCAGAGGGAAGAAGCCCTGGGCATAGAATAGGAAGAGAAATAGACTATCATACTGGGGCTGCATGGTGAAGATGAATACCCATAACAATTGGCTTTGAAAACCAGAAGGGTTGAATTTTATGAAGTTCTATGAGTGGGACTTAAAAGCTGGAATTTTAAAAAACAACTAGCTGTGCTCCAGGAGACACTGGAGGGTGATAGGAAATGGAATCCCTGCCCTTAAAGAAACAGCATAACAAACAGCCCGCAGAGATACAGAATAGAAGTAGCAGTTTAAAAAACATCTGGGGGGGGTGTTGGGAGAGGGTGGGGATTACATTATATGTCTAAATAAAAAAATTAAAAAGAAAAAAACATCTGGGACATAAGGGAGGTAAATTTAGTTACTCACCTCAGAGCATGTTCTGGAAGGGCAGAGACCATTGAGATACTCTTCCAGGAAAAAGGAGCCAGTATGTGCTATTTCCCTATCCCATTCCCCAGCACAAATACAGGCCACCTGTGGGAACTAGTGCAGCACCTACATTTGCTAACTAACTTGCTTATGTTTCTTCCCCATACTGCAGCAGATCTGTCCCCTCCAGCCAGGCCAGCATTAGTCATGACACTATAGGTCCCTTCCCCCAGAGGACCAGGCAACCTTGCTAAAACTACATACTCTGCCCCTGTGCATGTAGATCTACCTCCTCCAACCTGGCTGGCCTTGGCCCCAGTCTTCTCACAGAGGACCAGCAGGAAAAGCTTCCTAACATTGCATGCCACACATGTGCAGATATCTCCCCTCTGGTAAACTCTTGCCTGGAGCCCATCCAAAACAGTGACACAAACCTAATACTATGCAAGCAGCCCCAACAGGGAACAGAACCACTCCAAAATGATTTCTGCCCCAGAAAAAGGGAAAGATAAACACACATACAAGTCAGACTGCAGCTTCAGCACTGGACTGGGGGCAGATAGCCAGTCTTATTGCAGGCCCTGCCCACCAAAGAAAGCTTCTCAGGGAAACACAGGGAAAGCATCAAGCAGTTTGGCACTACTACATCTCTGGCAAACAACCAGGATGACTCAACTCAAGCCCATGGTGGCTCCAGACTGTCCCATTAACACCACAGGAACTGAACACTGCCCACATTGGGCAAAAAGAGTCACTGTGGATAACTTGACTGAAGGAAAAAGCAACTCAACCACAATAAAATGATGCATGCAACACACATAGTACATACTCCTGAAACACCAGGTTCCAGTGAACAAAAATATTGCACTGCAGGTCTCTTTTTCATAAGGATAGCACTTTATTTTTTTAAAAAAATTTATTTACTTTAGCAAGAAAGAAAAAGCATGTGAGCAGGGAGAGGGACAGAGAGTCCCTTAAGCAGACTCAAGCCAACTCCTCATTGAGTGGGGAGCCCAGTGAGGGACTCAATCCCAGGACCCTGAGGTCATGACCTAAACCAAAATCAAGACTTGGCCACCCAACCAAATGAACCACCCCAGGGCCCCTGAACAGCACTTACAAGAGCAGAAGACATATTTTACTTTCCTAACACATAAAAACAGACAAAGAGAGTTTGACAAAATGAGGTGGCAGAAAAATATGTCCCAAATGAAAGAACATAACAAAATCACTACAAGATACCTAAGAGTAATGAAAGTAAGTAATATGCCTGATAGAGAATTAAAATATTGATCATAAAAATACACACTGGACTTGAAAAGAGCGTAGAAGACATCAGTGAGACCCTTAACAAAGAGATAAAAAGGAACCATTCAGAGTTGAAGAACACAATAAATGTGATTTAAAATACGCTAAATGCAATAAATAGCAGACTAAAGGAAACAGAACAAATCAGTAACCTGGAGGTCAGAAAATGCAAAGCAACAAAGCTGAGCAGGTGAGAGAGAAAAAAATGTGTAAAATGAGAATAGACTTAAGGACTTGGCAATATCATCATGAGTAATAATATTTGCTCTATAGGGATCCCGGAAAGAGAAGAGAGAGAAAAGGGAAAAGGTAATTTATTGGAAGAAATAATAGCTGAAACACATCATGAATCTGGGGAAGAAAACAGAAATCCAGATGCAGGAGGCACAGAATTCCCCCAACAAAATCAGCCCAAAGAAGTCCACACCAAGACACACAGTAATTTTAAAAAGCAGTGATAAAGAAATAACTTTAAAAGCAGGAGGAGAAAATAAAAGTTAACTACAAGGAAACCCCATAAATCAACCAGCAGATTTCTCAGCAGAATCTTTGCAGGCCAGAAGATAGTGACATGATGTATTCAAAGTACTGAAAGGAAAAAATCTGCAACCAAGAATACTCTGTCCAACAAAGCTATCATTATAAATAGAAAAAGAGATAAAGAGTTTCCCAAACAAAAGTTAAAGGAGTTCATGACCATTAGACCAGCCCTACAAGAAATGTTAAAGGGGACTCCTTGAATAGAAAGAGCAACAAAAGTACAAAGCACAAAAGCAGAAAAAATAAATATATCTGTAAAGATCAGTGAAAGAACTCAGAAAATATGATACCATATACCTAAAATGTGCCAAGATGAGGAATTCAAAGAATGGGTTCAAACTTAAGTGACCATCAACTTAATACAGACTTCCATATGCAGAAGACTGCTATATACAAACCTAATGGTAACAATAAATCAAATACCAGCAATAGATATGCAGTAATAAAGACAAAAGAATCCAAGTATATCACTAAAGAATGCCAGCTTATTGTGAGAGAAGAGGACAAGAGGAGGAACAGAGAACTACAAAACTACCATAAAGCAATAACAAAATGGCAATAAATACATATCTTTCAAAAATTACTCTGAATGTAAATGGACTAAACAGTCCAATAAAAACATAGGGTAATGGAAAAAATAAAAAAGCAAGAACCATCTATTTCCTGCTTATAAGAGATCATTTTAGACCTAAAGACAGATTGAAAGTGAGAGGATGGAGAAACATTTATCATGAAATGAAAAACAAAAGAAAAGCCAGAGTAGCAATACTTATATCGGACAAATAGATTTTAAAACAAAGACTGCAACAAGAGATAAAGAAGGACATAACAATCTCTCATGGTTCATCTCCCACTCTGATTTCCCCTACTTCATTTTTCCCTTCCTTCTCCTATTGTCCTCCATACTATTCCTTATGTTCCACATATGAGTGAAACCATATGATAATTGTCTTTCTCTACTAGAATATGGACTCTGGGAAACAAACTGAGGGTTTTAGAGAGGATAGGGGTTGGAGGATGGGCTAGCTCAGTGGTTGGTATTAAGGAGGGCGTGTATTGCAATGAGCACTAGGTGTTATATGCAAATAATGAATCATGGAACACTACATCAAAAATGAATGAAGTGCTGTACAGTGATTAACATAACCTAATTAAAAAAAAGAAGGGCTCTGTGTAGTAATAGAGGGGACAATCCAACAAAAATACACAACAATTGTAAATATTTATACACCCAACATAGGAGCACCCAAATACACAAAGCAGTTAATAAAAAAAGTAAAGTAAGTAATTGATAGTAATGCAATAAAAGTAAGGGACTGTAACATCTCATTTACATCAACAGACAGATCATCCACACATAAAATCCACAAGGAAACAGTGGCTTTAAATGACACATTGGACCAGAAGGATTTAACAGATATATTCAGAACAGTCCAACCTAAAAAAAGCAGAATACACATCTTTTCAATTGCACATTGAACATTCTCCAGAATATATGTCACATATTAGGCCACAAAACAAGTCTCAACAAATGCAAAAAGATCAAAGTCATACAATGCATCTTTTCTGAACACAATGTTATGAAACTAGAAATCAACCACAAGAAAAAACATGGAAAGAGCACATATATGTGGAGGTTAAATAACATGCTACTAATCAATGAGTGTGTCAAATAAGAAATCAAAGAAGAAATTACAAAATACATGGAGATAAATGAAAATGAAAACACAAAAGTCCAAATTTTGGGATGCAGCAAAAGCAGGGAGATTCTAAGAGATAGCCTGGTGGTACTAAGGAGGGCACATATTGCATGGAGCACTGGGTGTAGTGCATAAACAATAAATCTTGGAACACTGAAAAAAAGTAAATTAAATAAGAAAAAAGGGAGTTCCATGTTGGAAGTTTACCAACATATCAGCTTACCTCAAGAAGCACGAATATTTTCAAACAAACTAACCTTAGCCCTAAAAGAGCTTAAAAAAGAACAAAAAACAAGACCCCAAAACAGTAGAAAGAAGAAAACAATAAACATTAGAGCAAAAATAAATGAAATAGAAACTAAAAATAAAATAAAATAGATCAATGAAACCAGGAGCTGGTTGTGGGAAAGGTCAACAAAATTGATAAGTCTTTAGACAGACTTATCAAAAAAAAAGTGAGAGAGAGGGGACTCAAATAAACAAAATCAGAAATGAAAGAGGGAAAATAATAATCGACATCATAGAAATACAGAGGATTATTGGAGAATATTATGAAAAATTATATACAAACAAATTAAACAACCTAGAAGAAATGGATAAATTCCTAGAAACATATGACTTCCCAAAACCAAACCAAGAAGAAATAGAAAATTTGAACAGACTGATTACCAGCAATGAAATTGAGTCAGTAATGAAAAAACTCCCAAGAAAAAACCTCCAGGGCCCAATAGCTTCACAGGTGAATTCCACCAAACATTTAAAGAGAGCCATTTGTATGTCTTCATTGGAGAAGTGTGTGTTAATGTCTTCTGTCCATTTTTTGAAATGATTATCTGTTTTTTAGGTGTTGAGTTTGAGAAGTTCTTTATAGATCATAGATATCAGCCCTTTGCCTTTCATTCGTGAACATCTTCTCCCATTCTGTGGGAAGTTTTGTTGACTGTTTCCTTTGCTGTGCAGAAGCTTTTTATCTTGATGAAGTCTCAAAAGTTCATTTTCACTTTTGTTTCCTTTGCCAATGGAGACATGACTTGAAAGAAGTTGCTATGGCCAATGTCGACGCTGATAGATTCCTGGATTCTGATATATCCTGCCTCACATTGAAGTCTTTCATCCATTTTGAGTTTATCTTTGTGTATGGTGTGAGAGAATGGTCGAGTTTCATTCTTCTATACATAGCTGTCCAATTTTCCCAGCACCATTTATTAAAGATAATGTCTTTTTTCCACTGGATATTTTTTCCTGCTTTGTCACAGATTATTTGACCATAGAGGTTAGGGTCCATATCCAGGCTCTCTAACATGCTCCACTGATCTATGTGTCTGTTTTTGTGCCAGTAGCATTCTGTCTTGATGATTACAGCTTTGTAATAAAGCTTGAAATCAGGCAACGTGATGCCCCAGCTTTGTTTCTCTTTTTCAACATTTCCTTGATGATTCAGGGTCTTTTCTGTTACATATAAATTTTAGGATTGTCTGTTCCACCACTTTGAAAAATGCCACTGGTATTTAGATTGGGATGGCATTGAAAGTACAAATTGCAAAGGAGAGTTAATACCTATGCGTTGTAAACTATTCCAAAAAAAAAAAAAAAAGGAAGAAGAAGAAGAGGAAGGCAAACTCCAAATTCATTCTATGAAGCCAGCATTAATTTGATACCAAAACCAGATTAAGACACTAGAAAGAAAGAGAACTACTATCCTCAACAAAATACTAGCAAACTGAATCCAACAATACATTACAAAAAATCATTCACCATAATCAAGTAGGATTTATCCCTGAGTTACAAGGGTGGTTTAATATTCACAAATCAATGTGCTACATCATAACGTGGTCACAACAGTAAGAGAAAGAATTTAAGAAATATGATTATTTCAATAGACATAGAAAAAACATTTGACAAAGTAAAAAATCTACTCATGATAAAAGACTTCAAAAAAGTAGGTACAGAAGAAAATTACCTCAACATTTTAAAGACCATCCATGAAGAAACCCCAGTGAACATCATCCTCAATAAGGAAAAACTGAGCGCTTTCCTCCTAAGGTCAGGAACAAGACAGGGATGTCCACTCTTACCACTTTTATTCAACATAGTACTGAAAGTCCTAGCCACAGCAATCAGACAAGAATAAAAGCATCCAAACTGGTAAGGAAGAAGTAAGACTTTCACTATTTGCAAATGACACAATACTCTTATATACAGAAAACCCTAAAAACACTCTACCAAAAACTTACTAGCACTGATAAATGAATTCAGTGAAGTCATGGGATATGAAATCAACATACAGAAATCTCTTGCATTTCTATACACTAATAGTAAGACCCCAGAAAGAGAAATTAAGAAAATAATCCCATGTATAATTGCGCCAAAAAATAAAAATACCTAGGAATAAATTTAACCAAGGAGGTGAAAGACATGTACTCTGAAAACTATAAAACACTGATGAAAGAAACTAAAGCAGACACAAACAACTGGAAAGACAGCCATTCCATGCTCGTGGATTGGAGAACACATGGATTGTTAAAATGTCCATACAATCCAAAGCAATCTTCAAATTTAATGGAATCCCTATCAAAATACCACTATTATTTTTCACAGAGCTAGAACAAAACAATCCTAATATTTATATGGAACCACAAAAGACCCTGAAGAGCCAAAGCATTCAAAAAAAAAAAAAAAAGAAAGAAAGAAAGAAAGCAGGAGGTATCACAATTCCAAATTTCAAGTTATATTATAAAACTGTGGTAACAAAAATAGTATGGCACTCAGTGGAACATAGTAGAAAGCCCAGAAACAAACCTTAGGTTATATGGTCAATTACTCTTCAATGAAGGAGGCAAGAATATGCAATGGGAAAAATATAAGTCTCTTTAACAATTGGTGTTGGGAAAATTGAACATCTATGTCCAAAAGAATGAAACTGAACCACTTTTCTCACACCATCACAAAAATAAACTCAAAATGTGTTAAAGTCCTAAATGTGAAAACTGAAACCATAAAAATCCTAGAAGAAAGCACAGGCAGTGTCTTTGACATCAGCAGTAACGTTTTTTTCTACATATGTCTCCTAAGGCAAGGGAAGCAAAAGCAAAAATAAGCTATTGGGACTACATCAAAATTAAAAGTTCCAACACAACAAAGGAAACAATCAACAAAACTAAAAGACAACATACTGAATGGCAAATGATGTAACCAATAAAGCATCAGTATCCAAAATATAAAAAGAACATATAAAACTCAACATGCAAAAACCAAACAATCCAATTAAAAATGGGCAGAAAACATGAATAGACATTTTTCCAAAGAAGACCTACAGATAGCCAACAGACACATGAAAAATGCTCAACATCACTCATCATCAGGGAAATTCAAATCAAAACCACAATGAGATATCACCTCACACTTGTCAGAATGGCTAAAATTAAAACACACACAGAGAAACAAATGTTGATGAGGATAAAGAGAAAAAGGAACTCTTATGTACTGTTGGTGAGAATAGAAGTGGTGCAGCCTCTGTGGAAGACAGTATGGAGAGTTCTCAAAAATTCAAAATAGAACCATATGATACAGTAATCATACTACTAAATATTTACCCAAAGAATATAAGTACACTAATTCAAAAGGATATAGCATCCCTATGTTTATTACAGCATTATTTACAATAGTCACATACGGAAGTGGCATAAGTGTCCATAAATGGATGGATAAAAAAGATGTGGTGTGTATACATATGATGATGATAAATATATAGATATACAGATGATTGATAGATATAATGAAATATTGTTCAGCCATAAAAAAGAACAAAGTCTTATTATTTGCAATGACATAAATGGATCTAGGAAGTATAATGCTTAGTGAAATAAGTCAATCAGAGAAAGGCAAATACCATATGATTTCACTCACATGTGGAATTTAAAAAACAAAACAAAATTAACATAGGGAAAAAAGAGACAAACCAAGAAACTACAGAGAGTAAACTGATGGTTACCGGATAGGAGGTGAGTCAGGGGGTATGAATGAAACAGATATTTGGGATTAAAGAGTACACTTATCATGATGGGCACTGAGTAATGTATAGAATTTTTAAATCACTGCATTGTATACCTGAAATTAATAACACTCTATGTTAACTTTAATGGAATTAAAATGAAAAACTTAACTAAAAAATTCACTTAACACACAATTGTATGTCAGGAAATTTATCATCGATGAGCAAGAATGAAACAGTTTTATCTGCGAAGATATTCAAAACATAATCAGTAACAAAGAATAGGAAGCAACCTGCATGACCAACAAAGGTAAAATAGTGATATATCTACATGTTGTAAGCATAAATGTATTCTATTTTGAAAGAATAACTAGTGGCCTGGTAAAATGTTCATAATATATTATGAAAAATGAAAGGTAAGACACAACGAGATTAAAATTTTTGTTAACCAGTATATATGTATCATGAGAAGTATGGAAAATGTAAGAAAACACAACAAATTTTGATCAGTGGTTATTTCTTGGTAGCAAAATTATGAGTTGCTTTTATATTTTATTCTTTTACTTTTAAATATCCCTTTGAATATATATTTATATAGTCAAAAAATAGCATTTTTTAATTTTTTAAATAAAGTGGGAAGTCAACAATTTGCACTATCTATTACAGGAAGCCACCTTTTTTTGAAAGAAATTTTGAAATGGGGTAGATTAAAGTCAATTCAGTGCATTTGCACAGCAAACTAAGAATTTTATGCAAATAAGGGCTGAATACTTAGATGACCATCTTTTTTTAATGATTTTATTTATTTGACAGAGAGAGAGAGCAAGGACAAGCAAAGGGAGCATCAGGGAAAAGGAGAGACAGACTCCCCACTGAGCAAAGAGCCCAACCTGAGGTTCAATCCTGGGACCCTTAACCAACTGATGATCATTTCATGACCAAACTGCTCTGATTTGTGAACAGCAAGGACCTGACAAGAAGAATGATCAGAGGTGGAACCAGACAGAAATAAGACATGGCTCTTGAACATTACTAACCAGAGAGACATTTTTCTTTCATCTATGAAGGTGGATGCAATTCTTTCTTTTTTTTTAAAGATTTTATTTATTTATTAGTTAGAGAGAGAGAGCACAGGTAGACAGAGGCAGAGGGAGAAGCAGGCTCCCTGCCGAGCAAGGAGCCCGATGTGGGACTCGATCCCAGGACGCTGGGATCATGACCTGAGCCGAAGGCAGCCGCTTAACCAACTGAGCCACCCAGGCATCCCCGGTGGATGCAATTCTTAAGGCCACTAGCTAAGGAGGTTTTAGAAGAGATAACTGACAGTCTTGCCCCAGGCTTTATGAGGTCCCCAACTTACTGAATATTATCCTAGCTTTCACCACTGTAACTCTGCACACAAGGTGCTCATATAGAATAGAAATACAAGGCCTGTTGGATAAATTCAGTGTGCACAATATTTTACCCACTGGAGCTGAACCCTGAGCCCTGTGCATAATCTGAGTGGCTGCACACAAACTCTTTCAGTCAGGCAGAAGTCCTGAGGATGATGATGATGATGATGATGATGATGATGATGATGATTAGCTTCAGGGATAAAATTGAGTGACTCATCAGTTGCATGTAACAACCAGTGCTCATTACATCAAATGTTCTCCTTAATGCCCATCATCCAATTACCCCATCCCCCCACCTACCTCCCATCCAGCAACCCTCAGTTTGTTTCCTATAATTAATAGTCCCTTATGGTTTGCCTTCCTCTCTATTTTCCTGTTATTTTATTTTTTATTCCCTTCCCCTATGTTCATCTGTTTTGTTTCTTAAATTCCACATATGAATGAATTCATATGGTATTTGTTTTTCTGACTGACTTATTTCACTTAACATCATACCTTCTAGTTCCATCCACATTGTTGCAAATGGCAAGATTTCATTCTTTCAGATGGCTGAGTAATATTCCATTGTATATACACACCAGCTCTTACCCATTCCTCTGTTGATGGACATCCGGGCTCTTTCCATATTCCTGATTATTATGTCAAAGTTACACTGGAGAAAATATCAGACTAGCATGTATTGTTGTCCTAAAAACCTTATAATCTTTTATGAAATTACTATCAGTCCTCTGAAGCCTACTTGTGAAACCAACCAGTATTTTTAAATGGCCATGAGAATCCCTATGGTTGAGACCAGGTAGGGCTGTCAGCAGGTAGAGGGCTAGTGTATCTTATGCTTGGCTGACCAAAGAAAATGAGACCAGGGGCATATGAATGACAGCCTTCCAGGTCTACAGAAATTGGGAATCCAGTCCAAGTGAAAAAGCCCTGGAATTTGGGCGTGCAAGCCTATATCTCCCATTGCTGCCCCTCTTAGGGCACTTGCCTCTGAAAGCTGTTTTTCATTGTTGTTGTTGTTGTTTTTAACTGTGCTCCAGTGATGAGCCATCATTGATTACAGCAAAGATAAGATGATGTGGTGAGTTTCACTGCTAAGGCCACTGATGTATTTGCTATAATAAAAGTTGTTCTCATTAAGAAAACTCTTGTTGAAGTGATAGGATTATGCCTTTTATGCTTAGCAGAGGCTAATGACATCTAAACAGGAAGAAGTGGTCAATTGCTAAGTTTCAGATTTTGTCTCTTAGCTGTGGGGAAGCAATGTGTCAAAGTCCTGCTGAGAGATGTATGTTCAGTGTCCCCTCAGCTCCCTGTCCAGTCTCATTCCTCCACCCCATCCCCAATTCTTCCAGGAATATTGATTAATAAATGTTAGTGTCCCATCAAAATTATCAAGAATTGGGGTGCCTAGGTGGCTCAGTGGTTAAAGCCTCTGCCTTCAGCTCAGGTCATGAACCCAGGATCCTGGGATCAAGCCCTGCATCGGGTGCTCTGCTCAGCAGGGAGCCTGCTTCCCTCTCTCTCTGCCCTACTTGTGATCTCTGTCAAATAAATAAATAAATAAATAATCTTTAAAAAATTGTCAAGAATAATTAGCCACTCATGAACAACACAAATGGTCAGTATAATAAGTCTTTCAAAATTCAGTGTTATATGTAGAGGCTGATGTTGATTCTTACCTGGGTATGACAGCTGGGGTTTTCTACCCAAGCTCAGCCCAGCCAAGTAGTGCCCTGCAAAAGCTCAAGGTCACTTCCTCCACAGGCTGCAGGTCACTCTGCCTCTCAGGCAGAGCTGCTGTTCCAGTCTTAAGAAGGACTGGTTTTGAGAATCATTGCTGTGCATACATGAGCTGTGAGTTTACAGTCCAAGAACTTTAACAAAAATCTTGTTCAACACCAAATGAATGTCAGTTTATTTTAGCAGCACCATTTTATGGGGGTCCTCATGTTCATTCTGCCCATTCATCTGCTTCCAAAGTGCAGTGGGGCCACATGAAAACAGGCATGCTGGGAGCCAAGACCCCAGCAAGGGTCCTGCTCCTTTGGAGCAGCTTCTCCTTTGCAGGAGCAAGCACTGGCCCCTCTTCCCCATGCTGGGCCCCATCTCTGTACTGCCCTCCTGATAGGTACCCACTCATGTCCTTTCAAGTGCAGGCTTTTTCATTGGTCAGTCTGGTAGGAGGTCTTCAGACTCTCATTAAGCATCCCAATCATATATAGTCAAGGCACAAATCACTGTTAGAATTTTCTAGAGAACAATGTAAAACACCCAGCAAGCCTACAACTATTTTTTGACCCCTAGACTCAATCTGAGTTATTCAGAATATCTGAATCATGCTCTGTGTTATGAAGATAATCCCAGTAATAATTTTTTTTATTTTTCTTTTAGCTAAACTCACCTACACTAATTTCTAATTGCTAAAATCATGCTTATCCTACTGCTTCACAGTTTGCTTTGCTATTTTTTTCGAATTGAGTTTAGGGATTAAGAAAACGAATTTAAAAAGAGTTTTAAAGTACCTGAAAAATTCCATGAAAGAGAATCCATATCCATGCTGCTCTGCAATTCCTGCACAAACAACATTTGCTGATGCTCCAATCAGTGTCCCATTTCCTAGAATCAAAATTTTAAAAGTAAAATAAAATCTGTTTGTCTTGGTGGTAGGCTTCTGTTCTCTTTTGTTCTGTAATATGCAATCATCTCACAGGTTTTTGATTTGATGATTACTTTACAGGTACTATCAAAGTGATTGCTTTGCAAATATCTGCAGAAAACAAAATACTGACAACCAGAAAATAAGTTTGCTACTTGTAAATTCTGTAATTCATTTAAAGATAAGACTATGACTGCTCTATGTAATAGAAAAGAGGAAATGTTAAGGAGAATTGGCAAATCACTGTGGCACATGATGGCATCTATCTTTTAGAGGGAAATGTAAGCCACACCAACCACCATAGGAGAGAACAACTATTTTCAGAGCAGTAGAATTGGGATCTCAGATAAGAACCAACTTTCTTAGGACTCCAGGCCTGGACACTCACCAGAAAACACTGTCTGTGGATAGAAAGATGGATGCAAACGAATATAATAAAATACCACTCCGTGAAAGCCTTTTTAACAGTGTACATGATCTGTAGGGAATCATAACCTGCACATGCTTAAATATTAGTGAGACCTCATGGTAAGTGATATGGCCCAAGGCCAGCCCCCAACATGGTGACTAATTCAGGGAAGGGTGAATTTGCTTGATGAAACCACAGCATCTTCTAACTCCCAACCACAGATGTCAGGGTTCAGGAATAGGCACATGACCCAGGCTCAGCCAATTTTACTCAGTTCTGACATGTGTGTATAAACCACTAAGGAAAAGACTCTCTGTTTCCTAAAGACTGCTGAACTGTGAGACACAAATTTGGAGCTTCTTCCTGCATGTTGGCACAAGGGAGAAGACTCTCTGAAATTGGACAACATAAATAACAGAGCAGGAGGAGGAGGACCAAGGGTGAAGTCCTGGCTGCATAAGCTGAGACCCTGGGTGCTACCTTTTCTGAGCACCCAGCATCATATTATCTCTGGGTCTTCTGGGGGCACTGAGCATGGAGAGAAGTACAGACCAATGGTGGACTTCTGGATTTCTCTACTAGAGGAGGCACACAGCCTCAGCCTATTTCCTAGGAGACGTCCTTGCAGAAAAGATACCAGTGCAGATGACATTCCACTGAACACACGCTTCTGCTCCCCTCCCTCTTCATAGTCCTCACCTTCTCCCTGAAACACATGGCAGGCAACACAACCTCCTGTCAGGCATGCACCCTGGACTGCTTGTGCAAAGGCTCATGCAAGAAAGCTCAAGCTTCATCTTATTCTCTCTGCTTTTCATCCATAGAAGACTTAGACTGGGTTTTTCAGTGAAGACCTTTGAAATGGCATGCTGCATCCATTTATATGCTTGTTTAAAGCGTGAAATATAGTTGAGGAATCAAAATTATAAGACTTAGGATCTTAAGAACTCAGTAAAATCTTCCAGAGTCTCCCTAGCACCCTGCAGCCACTAATCCCAAGCCTTGTGATGACAATGCCTCCCTGAGGTTGGCCCACTCTGCTTGTGGTCACTGTGTTCCTGACGTCCCATTTTTGTGGCAGTCCCATTGTTTCTCAGTGCACTTCAGAGTATATGGCCCTACCCAGAGAATCAGGAAGGGCAGTGGAGGATTTGCCCAAGATCAAGGGGAAAGAAGGTCATGACAGGCTGACACCAGGCTACTATGTGAAGGACAGACTTTACAGTGGTCATAGAGGAAGCTGATCGGGGGACACACAGGCTACAGGTGATACTAGCTTGCTCCAGATGATGTGGGAGGCAGATCAATGTTCCCAACAGCCATGGCCAAGAAGTCCACACCTTAACCTTAGAACCTGTGGTTATGTCATCATGTTACCCTGTATGGCAGAGGGGACTTTGCAGAAGTAATTTAGGTTATGGACCCTGAGAGAGAGAGATTACACTGGATTATCTGGGTGGACCCATTGAATCACATTAACCCTTAAAAGCAGAAAACTTTCTCCAGCTAGAAGCAGAAGAGAAGCCTCAAAGAGAGAGTCAGACAGATCCCAGCAGGCTCAGAGAGAACACAGTGGGGGTGGGGGTGGTAGAAGAAATGGAGAGGGGAAAGTCAGAGAGATCCCAGAGGGTCAGAGGGATCCTAGGAGAGAATCCAAAGGGGAGTGGAGGTATTCCCACCATGAGCAGAATTCCACACATTATTGCTAACTCTGAGATTTAGGTCCAAGCGTCAGAACAAGAGAGGCCTTTAGGAGCCAAAGGCAGCCCATTTGACAGCCAACAAAGGATAAGGACCCAGTTTTAGAACTTCAGACACCTGTATCTTAGCAATAATCTGAGTAATCTCAGAAGCAGATCCATCCCAGAGCTACCAGAAAGGAGCACAGCCTAGGGACATCTTGATCATGGCCTCATGAGACTCTAGGTAGAGGCATAGCTGAGATAATAGATAAAGTTTGTCTATGTGTTATGGTAGTGATAGAAAGCTCATGCAGGTTATTCCAGGATTCCAGGACCATTCTGAGACCTCTTGTCTCAGACACCCACTAGAACTGAGTCTATATTTTCATCTCAATTCTGACATCTGTCTCTACCTACCTCCCTGATTTACATTAGCTTCTTCTAACTTCCTAGCCCTAGGCAGCTCTCTTTCCACCCAGCAGGCTGTCCTCTGTGGACAGATCAGCTCATACCTTCTGGGGGCTCATGGGGAATCTATTCTTAGAGAGACAGGAGATTCATAGCAGGCATGAGGTCAGAGAGGCCAAGAGAAATGTTCAGAGGGCTGGGGTCACCAGGCCATGGCCAGGTAGTAGGGCTTCCCCAAGGAAGAAGAGATTTAGGAGGCACCAAGAAAACGAGAAGAAACAACAGGTTCAACAAGGCATGGGGGCATATGTAGGTCTGAGTGTGGGATGAGTTCTGCTGAAGGATTTAAGAAGGACAAGACCAGATGTCTTCTCAGTGTCTCCTCAGTGTCAGAAGCATTCTAAAGACTTGGCATCTCATCTTTACCATGACCCCTGAGGTCCCCAGTGTCTCCAAGAAGAAATTAAGGCACAGAAAGGCAACATGCTGAAATATCAGCATGTTATTTAGTTATAAGTGATCAGTCCAGGACTAGAGCCAACTGTTTTGACTCCAGAAGAGGATCAGAGAGAGCAAGATTCAATCTGCATGATATAGGCCCAAAGCTCTTCTATAGTCAGTCATGCAGAGCATCTAAAGGTCTTGAGCAGGTGGTGATGTACAAATTCCACAACAATGATGACTCCAGACAGCCTTCTCTTGGTGCTATTATACTAACATACCCAACCCTTGACCCTGCCAATCAGTTGGCTCCTGCTCTGGGTAAGGAGACCTGTCAATGAGGTTCCACACCCTAGTGAGCCATCGTGCCCTGCAATTGTTTCCCAAAGCCCATGATCCTCAGATGATCCTGCCCCACCAGCCTCCTTTGCAGACCATGTCCCTCAGTGTCTGGGTGATGTCTGCCCTGCCACCCCCAAACAATGCTACTCCATGACTTGACATGGAGAGCTCTGCTTCTGGACAACATGGAGTTTAACACGTGGCCCAGAGTCACATTCAGCAACTTGTGAGAGCCCTAAACTAAAAAGCAACATTTTATTCTCTCCTGTTAGGGATTAATGATTGAAAAAATACCCCCTTCTTTCCAGTTAAAAATGGCATTGCCTGGATCAATAGTATCTTGTCATACTACAGTTGGTATGAATCCTTAATAGACCACTTGCCAGAAAAAAAAAGGCCCTTTCCATTTCCCACCTCATGTTGCCAGGGTGCATTGGCTTGGTAGGTAAATTTGTTCCAGAGTACTTCTGGATTCAGGGAATGGAATGGGAATATTTTCAAGGATCCAAGGGAAGGAGTAGCAGCTTGGTCTCCTGGCTGCATGACAACTCAGGCATTATGAGGAGGGCTGGGTGGGGAGAAATGGGTAAAGTGAGGAGCCACATGACTCAAACTCTTTCCTTAGAGAGAAGATGAGGCAGAGAAATGAGCAAGGGTAGGCTGACTGCTCCCATGTAAGGTAGTTGTTCGGTTTTTGTACATCAGACTCCTAGCCACCTTTTCAGGAATATAGCACAGATGGCACAATAGCTATTCCCCAAAAGCTTTTTCTACCATGGGATATGTCCTCACAGCCTGACCTCCTTCTCTAGACTTGCCTTTCAGTCACCTCTTTGCATGAAGTCATTTGGCCTCCTAAATGCCTCATAACCTGGGAGGTGTTACATTAACTTATTAAATTTAATTGACCAGTTTCTTTTTTTAATTCTTTATTTAAATTCAATTATGCTGAGTGAAATAAGTCGAGTTAAGAAAGTCAATTATCATATGGTTTCACTTACTTGTGGAGCATAAGGAATACCACAGAGGACATTAGGAGAAGGAAAAAAAAATTAATTGGGATGGAGAGGAGTCAAGATGGTGGAGAAGTAGCAGGCTGAGATGATATCAGGCAGCAGGAGATCAGCTAGATAGCCTATCAAACCATTCCAAACACCTATGAATCCAACAGGAGATTGAAGAGAAGAAAAACAATTCTAGAAACAGAAAATTGACCACTTTCTAAAAGGTAGGACCAGCGGAGAAGTGAATCCAATGCGACAGGAAGATAGACCCCAGTGGGAGGGGCCGGCTTCCGGCAAGCGGCAGAGCAACGGAGCAAAACACAGGACTTTTAAAAGTCTGCTCCACGGAGGGACATCGCTCCAGAGGCTAAACTGGGGTGAAGACCTCACGGGGACAGCGTGGACTCAGGTCCCGTGGGGTCACAGAAGGATCGGGGGTGTCTGAGTGTCGCAGAGCTCACAGGTATTAGAGCGGGGAAGCCGGCTGTGGAGACAGAGCCAAGGTTTCCTAGAGCCGTGGTCTGTGACAAGGGCCGGTGCTCTGTGACACGGGCCGGTGCTCTGTGCGAGGGGTCCCCACAAGATCTGGGGAGACTCTGACCCAGGAGAGCTCAGGGATCTACGGGGTTCAGAGACTCCAGGTGGGACTCTGCCAGAGACAGAGACGCTTGGTCACAGGCTGGGTGAGCTCGGAGCACTCCCAGAAGCCAGTGAGACGGGACTGATTATGCACGATTTTCTTCAAGCATGGCTGGAGGCTGGGGAGACGGGAGTGATTAAACGCTTTTCTCTGAAGGCCCACTGAAGACTCGGGCCCCTAGCTCTCGCCTCCTCCGAACCGGAGATTGGGAGGCAGCCATTCTCATTCCTGTCCTCCAGAACTCTACAGAAAGCGTTCAGGGAACAAAAGCTCCCGAAAGCGAACCTGAGAGGATTACTTAGCCCGGCCCCTGGTAAGGGCGGTGCAATTCCGCCTGGGGCAGAGACACTTGAGAATCACTACAACAGGCCCCTCCCCCAGAAGACCAACAAGAAATCCAGCCAAGACCAAGTTCACTTAACAAGGAGAACAGCGGATTCTTATCTGGACAAAATGACAAGGCGGAAAAACTCACCACAAAAAACAGAACAGGAGGCATGACTGAAGGCTAAAGACCTAATCAATACAGACATTGGTATTATGTCAGATCTGGAATTCAGGACGACGATTCTCAAGGTTCTAGCCGGGCTCGAAAAAGGCATGGAAGATATTAGAGAAAGCCTGTCAGGAGAAATAAAAGCCCTTTCTGGAGAAATAAAAGAACTAAAATCTAATCAAGTTGAAATAAAAAAAGCTATTACTGAGGTGCAATAAAAAATGGAGGCTCTTACTGCTGGGATAAATGAGGCAGAAGAAAGAATTAGTGATATAGAAGACCAAATGACAGAGAATAAAGAAGCTGAGCAAAAGAGAGACAAACAACTACTGGACCATGAGGGGAGAATTCGAGAGATAAGTGATACCAATCAAAAGACACAGGGTTTCAGAATGGATAAGAAAACAAAACCCATCAATAAGCTGCCTACAAGAAACTCATTTTAGACCTGAAGACACCTCCAGATTGAAAGTGAGGGGGTAGAAAACAATTTACCATGCTAATGGACATCAGAAGAAAGCTGGGGTGGCAATCCTTATATCAGATGAATTAGATTTTAAGCCAAAGACTATAATAAGAGATGAGGAAGGACACTATATCATACTCAAAGGGTTTGTCCAACAAGAAGATCTAACAATTTTAAATATCTATGCCCCTAACATGGGAGCAGCCAACTATATAAACCAATTAATAACAAAATCAAAGAAACACATTGACAAGAATACAATAATAGTTGGAGACTTTAACACACTCCTCACTGAAATGGACAGATCATCCAAGCAAAAGATCAACAAGGAAATAAAGGTCTTAAATGACACACTGGAAGAGATGGACATCACAGGTATATTCAGAACATTCCATCCCAAAGCAACAGAATACACATTCTTCTCTAGTGCCCATGGAACATTCTACAGAATAGATCACATCCTGGGTCATAAATCAGGTCTCAACCGGTATCAAAAGATTGGGATCATTCCCTGCATATTTTCAGACCACAATACTCTGAAGCTAGAACTCAATCACAAGAGGAAATTTGGAAAGAACCCAAATTCATGGAGACTGAAGAGCATTCTTCTAAAGAATGAATGGGTCAACCAGGAAATTAAAGAAGAATTGAAAAAAAACATGGAAACAAATGATAATGAAAACACAACGGTCCAAATCTGTGGGACACAGCAAAGGCAGTCCTGAGAGGAAAATATATAGCGATACAAGCCTATCTCAAGAAACAGGAAAGGTCTCAAATACACAAACTAACCCTACACCTAAAGGAGCTCGAGAAAGAACAACAAAAAAAGCCTAAACCCAGCAGGAGAAGAGAAATAATAAAGATCAAAGCAGAAATCAATGAAATAGAAACCAAAAAAACAATAGAACAAATCAATGAAACTAGGAGCTGGTTCTTTGAAAGAATTAATAAGATTGATAAACC
>RCUC01127878.1:0-78357 GCA_003697995.1 Taxidea taxus jeffersonii
AAGATTTTATTTATTTATTTATTTGTTAGAGAGAGAGCATAAGCAGACAGAGAGAGAGGCAGGCAGAGGCAGAGGGAGGAGCAGGCTCCCTGCGGAGCAAGGAGCCCGATGCGGGACTTGATCCCAGGACGCTGGGATCATGACCTGAGCCGAAGGCAGCTGCTTAACCAACTGAGCCACCCAGGCATCCCAAGAGTCAGCTAATTGATAACAGGTGTAGACAAGACATAAAAGAGAACCAATATAAAACAGGTGTCATATTAATGGCGGCATGTTAGGTTAGCACCTTTAGATCCAACAATTCCTGCTGGAGGAGCAACATGTTAATCTGGCCTCTAGAGCTGGCTTGGACTCTGAATGGTGCTATTCTTTGAAGCCTGTATGATACCAGCCTCCATCCCTGCAATGATTTAGTGTTAGATCTCTGGTTCATGCAATCAAAGAGTAATTAACAACAGTCTGGGGATTGAAATTAAAGGAGACAGTCTCTGCCATCATTAAGCTTAAATTATGGTTGGGAAGATCATGCATATTAATTCATGGAACATTAAGTGCTAGGGATACAAAGATAAATAGAACACAGACCCGCTGCTCCAGGGGCTCTGAGACTCCGGTGGGAAATGGGCAGTGTGAAGGGGATGTCCAGCATGCAGAAGGGATAGGGGAGAGGCAACTCACTAATGGTTGTACCAAGAATCTGGGTTCTTTTTTTTTTTTTTTTTTCTTAGAGATAACAAGGTACTTAAGGCCTCAATCTTCTTTGTGTGTTCTCAGCCACTAACTGGTACTTAGGTGTAATAGTCCTAAATGTTGTTATCAGCAACTACAAATATTCTGTATGTCACTGCATTTTAACTGTTCAGTCAGGGTGATGGACTGTTCTGTGTCATCCACAGCCTCATTGGGGATGGTCCCGATGACTATACCAGGTTGAGGTTAGAAATTGTTTGTGGCATCAGACGCTGAGAATTAGGGGCCGGGGGCAAAGCTGTGTTTGAATGAGTAAGTGTTTGGACTCAGACTTGACTTTGAATCTTAGTTCTACCATTTCCTAATGAGCAATGTAACATTTCTCAGCTTCATTACCTGATAAAGTATATTCAGTAATCCCCCCAACCCTACCCTGCATAGGGCTGTTGTGCTAAATGAGACCAGGCATAGAAAACACCTGATACCCATGCAACTGGAGCACAAAGTCTCAGAACTATAAAATAGCTACCGTTTCCAATTTTAATAAAGATCTTTGACCCTGCTTACCAACAGAGTCACAAACTGACTCATTTATAACTTACAGAAGAGAATGCAACCTACAAAAGGGCTATTAAGGATTTTATTTCAGCAATAATTGGAAAGACAGAAGGAAATATATCTATGAATGTCAAAATGAGCCTTCTTTCATGCCTGATTTGGAACTGACAAAGCACTTCAGAATTATCAACAGGGAGAGAGGAGGATTTAGAAGGTAGGCAATACTACTTTTCAGAAAAAAAACAAAACAAAACAAAGCAAGCCTAAGTGGTTTCACTCTGGCCTGGGATGCAGAGTGACGCTGGTGTGGGGTCTGGAACTAAACACTGGCAGGTTGCAGGGAAGGAGAGAGGTCAGCCCTCTGTCACTGAAGCAGGACTCAGATGCCAGGCAAGTTCCTTACAGTGGCAGGTCCCAGGGTGGAGCCGGAGGAGAATAGTTCGGGGGGCCTGCTGCTCACCTCTCACACATGGGGACCTGCCACCAAGTAGATTGCAGCTACTGTTTGTAGATAATGGAGAAGCAAGCAATCAGGTCTTGAAAAGATCAAATCTTAGAGAAGGGAGGATTTGAGAGAGAAATGAGCCCATGGAGTGTAGCTGCGTTTTCTTTCTGGGCAATGACTCATTCTGGGTGTGGGTCAAAAAGCCTAAGAATCCAGGGGAAGAACTTGGGCAGAGGGCCTCTACTAAAAGGTAGAGAAACTTCTCTGGGATGAAGAAACAAAAAGTAGAAAATGGAAGGCTGAATGTCTCTAAGAAGGGGCAAAATGTACCCAACATCCTGCCCTTAAGACATTTGCCAAATTTTTAAGCTGACCAAAGTTAAGGAGCCAAGCAGACAGGCTCTAATGAGCACGACGGACTTTGTGTTAGTCTAGGAGTGCTGAGCAGACAAGGGTATAGTTCAAGACTCATCTTGGGATGAGTGCAGTCAATTCCCCACATTCGATCTCATCCAAAAGGCTGAGAAGTGGTCTGCTGGAACCCTAACAGGCTACACTTTAACACCAGGGTTGAATCAGACCTAGAAAAAGCCTTTCCAAAATTTCAGCCCAGCCTTGAGCCAGCTCGATCTCTAAATGGATTGAGATAATCAGCCTCCATTCTAACTACCCTGCAAAGAAAGAGTGAACTTCCTCTGGAGGAAGATAACATCCAGAACCACCATAACATTTAATGCTCCGTGTCAGCCTTCAATTAAAAATTACTTGGCATGTCCCTAGGCATGTGAAGTGGGAAACCATAATCACCTGTGACCAACAAAGAATAACCAGCCCCTAAAAAGGAAGTAGGCCATCAAGGTGTCATCAATAGTGATGTGAAAAGGATTTAAGTTCCCCGGTTAGCTTTCTATAAGAGACCAACCCTAAAGGCCCTGATTGGCAACCCTGTTGGGAACCCTCTCGCTTTTGAGAGCTCTATCTTCACATAATAAACTTCAGACACACACACACACACACACACACACACAATTACTTGGCATGTCAAGAGCAAGGTCAAAATGACTGATGGGAAAAAAAAAAAGACAATAGATCTGTAAGTGATCCAGATACTGACACGTACTGACACGTGGTCAAGGACTCTAAGTCTTACAATTAAGGACAAAAAAAACAAACTTTATATCTTGAAGATATAAAGTAAAGATTGCAATAAAGTTATATTTACAGTAAAGCAAATGAATTTTTTGTTTTCCCAGTGCATATAAAGGTTCTGTTTATATTATACCATAGTCTATTAGGCGTGAAATAGCCTTAATGTCTTAAAAATATGTAATACTTTAATTAAAAATACTTTATTGCTGGGGCACCTGGCTGGCTCAGTAGGCAGAGTGTGTGACTCTTGACACATTTAAGAGTGTGGATTTGAGCCCCACATTGGGTGTAGAGATTACTTATAAATAAAATCTTAAAAGAAAACTTTATTGCTAAAAAATGCTTCCAGTGAGTTGTCATCCTTTTGCTGGGGGAAGGTCTTGCCTCTGTATTGATGGCTGCTGCCTGATGGGCTAGTGGTTGCTTAAGGTCAGATAGCTGTGACAATTTCTTCAAATAAGACAATAGGGAGGTTTGCTACATCAACTGACTTCTCCTATCATGAATGATTTCCTTGTAGCACATGATGCTGTTGGATGGTATTTTATCCACTGTAGAACTTTCAGAATTGGAGTGAATCCTCTCAAACCCTCCCACAACTTTGTCAACATAGTTATGTTCTAAATTCTTTGTTGTCATTTCAACAATCTTCACGACACGAGTAGATAAGATTCCATCTCAAGCAACTATTTTCTTTGCTCATCCATAAGAAGCAAGTCCTCATCTTTTCCTTCACATTCACAATTTGACTGTTTGGCACAAGAGGCCTAGCTTTGGGGCTGTCTCAGCTTTTACCACATGCCTTCCTCACTAATCTCAGTCATTGCTAGCTTTTGAATTAAAGTGAGAGACTGACTCTTCCTTTCACTTGAACATTGAGAGTTCATTGTAGGGTTATTAATTGGCTTAACCTCAGTACTGCTGCCTTGGGGAAAAAGGGGCTCAGGAAGGAGAGAGATGGGGAAACAACCAGTGGAGCAGTCAGTCAATTGAGAACTTCTCGATTAAGTTCTCTATCTTAAATGGGTGTGGTTTCTGGCACCCCCCAAATAATTATCTAGTAACATCAATGATCACTGGTCACAGATCACCATAACAAATGTAATAATATGGTAAAATTTGAAAAATTTGCAAGAATTACTGAAGTGTGATATAGAGACACAAAGTGAACAAATGCTGTTGGAAAAATTGTGCCAATAGACTTGCTTAATGCAGGGTTACCACAAGCCTTCAATTTGTGAAAAAGAAAATGTAGTATCTGCAAAGTACAATAAAATATGATATGCCTGTAGATTTCACCAGGGAATTGGAAATTACAATGATCATGACTGGAGTGGTTTAATACAGGAGGCAGGGAAACTAGTTTTAGGAGTATGGCAGGCTTTCTTAACCTTGGCCATATTAACACTTCAGGCCAGAGAATTCTTTGTTGTGGGGGCTGTTCAGAGAACTGTAGAATGTTCAGTAGCATCCTTGGCCTCTACCCACTAGATGCCAGCTGACAGCATTCCTCCACAGTGGTAACAACCAAAGATGTCTCCAGACATTTGCCAAATGTTACCTTCCCTTGCCCAAGGTGGCACATTTACTCCCAGTTGAGAACCATTGCGCTACTACAATAACACAGATGGAAGATAATGCAGAAAAAATTAGGAACTGATTTGAATGACAGTTCATACATAGAAATAAAAATATAAAGTGGTGAGTGAAGAATGATAGAGTGGGGCAAATCTAGGATATATTACTAACCACATATTTCATATTTTGGATGCTATAATATTCAAGATAGGAAATATAAAAGGATCATGTTTTGGGGAAAAGTTAATGAATTTATTTTGGGATATGTTAGGTTTGAGGTACCTGAATCAGTTTCCTTTTGTCATTGTAACAAATTACTATAAGCTTTAAATCTTATAGTTCTGGAGGTTAGAATTCCAAAATGGGGGACGCCTGGGTGGCTCAGTGGGTTAAGTCGCTGCCTTCGGCTCAGGTCATGATCCCAGCGTCCTGGGATCGAGTCCCACATCGGGCTCTCTGCTCAGCAGGGAGCCTGCTTCTTCCCTCCCCTCTCTGCCTGCCTCTCTGCCTACTTGTGTGATCTCTGTCTATCAAATAAATAAATAAATAAATCTTAAAAAAAAAAAAAAAAGAATTCCAAAGTGGGTCTCAGTGGCCTAAAATCAAAGTGTTGGAAGGGCTGGTTCCTTCTGGAGATTCAAAAGGGGAATCCAGGGGCGCCTGGATGGCTCAGTTGGTTGGGCGACTGCCTTCAGCTCAGTTCATGATCCTGGAGTTCCAGGATCAAGTCCCACATCAGGATCCCTGCTCAGCGGGGAGTCTGCTTCTCCCCCTGACCTTCTCTCCTCTCATGCTCTCCCTCTCTTTCATTCTGTCAAATAAATAAAATCTTAAAAAAAAAGCAAAGCTATCTTTACAAAAGGAGAATCCATTTCTTGTCTCTTCCAGCTTCTGGAGGCTGCCAGCATTTCTTGGTTTGTGGCCATATCACCCCAATCTCTGCTTCCATGTCACATTGCCTTCTTATTTTCATTAAGCCTATCCAAATAATTCAGGATAAATTCTCCATCTCAAGATCCTTAACTTGATTACATTTGTAAAGTCCCTTTTGCCATATGAGGTAGCATTCATAGATTCCAGGAATTAGGGCATGGACCTATTTGGGTGGCCCTTTTTCAGCCTACCACAGTGCCTAGGGGGTAATCCAAATAAAGATGTCCAAAAGGCAGTTGAGCATATGGCTTTTCAGCTCAAGAGGGATTTGGACTGTAGTTATAGATATGAAGTCACTGGCATGTGTGTGGCTATGCCAAAGGAGGAAATATAAAGAAAAACATCAAAGAGGTAACTGTGGGGAGTACTCATATTATAAGGGGTGGGCATCTGTTAGGATTAGAAACAGCTGCATATAACAGAAACTTAAATAACAATGGCTTAAATAAGAAGAAGTTTATTACACTATTACAGAAGTCTAGGTTAGTATGGCACTTTGACCACATCAATGTGCTAGTTTCTTCTATCTTTCTGCTCTGCCATTCTAAGGTGTATGGCTTCCATTTTCAATGATGCAATACAGTAAAAAATGGCTGCCAGGGGTGCCTGGGTGGCTCAGTGGGTTAAGCCTCTGCCTTCGGCCCAGGTCATGATCCCAGGGTCCTGGAATCGAGCCCCACATTGGGCTCTCTGCTGTGCGGACAGCCTGCTTCCTCCTCTCTCTCTACCTGCCTCTCTGCCTACTTGTGATCTCTGCCAAATAAATAAATAAATAAAATCTTAAAAAAAAAAAAACGTGGCTGCCAGAGTTTTTCCATCCTATATAGTTTCTAGGCAGGAAGAAGGGAAGGGGTAAAAGGGCAATCCTCCCAGCTGAGTCAGCTCTCTCTAGAGATTTCTTGTTAAGTCCCACCCAACTGACTTCCACTTGACACACTGGCCACACCTAGTGAGGTTGGAGAGTATAGTCTTTTATAGGTATATTACCACCCAAAAAAAAAAAAAAAAAGGAAATCAAGGTTTTGTTACTAAAAATGAAGGGGAGAATGGTATTAAGTAGGTAAAGAGCAGTCTCTTTGAGAATGGACAACATACAAAACCAAAAAACTCTACAAATGAGGCTGACAAGGAATGATCAGTGAAAGAGGAAATGAGCCAAGGGTGGGGAGTTTGGAGCTGTGTCCTGGAGGGCTGTTTCAGAAATTGCACCTGCATGTAGAAGGCCAAGGATAAAGTCCTTAGCTGTCTACTTGCAAGATATTTTGCTGGAGAACCAGCACAGGTAAAGGGGACAACTGTTCCAGCTGAGAGGGTTTCTTAGAAAATCACACACCTTGCCTGAAGTCTCTTGTATCTTCTAATAGAGGCTTTGGTTTTGAACTGCTTCATCAACTTCAGGGTGGAGAACAGAAAGCAAACTATCAGAATTTTCAGGTAGGATACCCACAAAAAGAATTTGGCACATGCAGGCCACCTTTTATTTTGCTATGCTATAAAAGAGCACTGGAGTCTTTACCTTTATTTACAATACTTCACCTTGAGAGATACCATGTTGGGAAGGGGCAAAATGAGCAGGCCCTTCCTGTTTTTCCACTAAACATTGGCTCTTTAAAATCCCTTTTCTCCCAGACGCCTGGGTGGCTCAGTTGGTTAAGCAGCTGCCTTCGGCTCAGGTCATGATCCCAGCGCCCTGGGATCGAGTCCCACATCAGGCTCCTTGCTCAGTAGTGAGCCTGCTTCTCCCTCTGCCTCTGCCTGCCACTCTGCCTGTGCTTGCTCCTGCGCTCTCTATCTGACAAATAAATAAAATCTTTAAAATAAAATAAAATCCCTTTTCCTGTGCTCGCTTCGGCAGCACATATAATAAAATCCCTTTCTCCCCTAATATTATGTACATACCAAGAAACCAAGTATTTTACCCTGCTCTGATTCGTGAGACTCACAAATTAAAAATCTTTCCCACAGATCTCTTCGCACTGTCTCTAACCTGGGTACTGTTTGTTTGGCTAGAATAGTGGTATTTTGTTAAAACACACATGATCCATCCAAGACTTACACAAGGTGTTGGTTTCTAGAATCAACATTCTTTAAAAATACAACTACCGAATATTGCTCATGACAAGTTGTAACCACTGTGCCAAGACAGGACACAAGCACTAGGTAGTTCTTCCCAGGCAAGGGCCTTGCAGGTGGTATCCTACTGGGACCTGGATTAGGCTTTCAGGTAAATCCTTCTAGAAGATGGAGCACTGGAGGGCTGGAGTCAGCCTCTTAAACATTGCCCTAAGCTGCTTTTATTATTACTATTTTCATTATTATTATTTATTTGAGAGAGTTAGCAGAAGGGGGAGGGAGGGAGACTGTGCTGAGCACAGTGCCTGATATGGGGTTCGATCCTCAGACAGAGATCATGACCTGAGCTGAAACCAAAAGTCAGATGCTTAACTGACAGCCACCCAGGTGGCCCTCTAAGCTGCCTTTAATGCACACGGTCCCATCTTGATTTGTCTCCTTTCTTGTTTACCTTTAAAGATTCAGAATTGGCAGACTGGCATAATCCCAGTAAGTAGGGTATTAACGGTATTAACAACTTTGTCTTTGTTAGGTTGCTGGAGAAATTAGACATACAAGTTTATGAAAATTAGGTGTCCATTTAACCCTTTGATCACATCTTAGACCTCCCTCCAAATAGCTCAAGGTAAATGGAATTTGATGGATGTTGCATTTCATTGATTCTTCCTGGTCACTATAATAGGGAATGAGGTATCCCCCAGTGAGTGAGCTACTAGAATTATGGACTGGAATCATGGATACAAATCCTTAATTCCAGGCACTTCTCTTCCATTATACCACTTCAGTTAGGAATCCTCTTGGTCTCCCTTCTGTGCAATCTGTCCAGCTATCAATTTAGCAAATTGTACTTCCCACCCAATTAAAAATTAGCTATCATTTGAGTGTGCAGAGTGCCAGGCAATACACTAAGCACATTCTCTTGTTTAACCCTTACAGTAACCCTCAGGGCTATTGTAATTAATGTCAGTTTACAGAGGAGTTAACTTAAGGCACAGAAGTGTTACTGTGCAAGATTCCAGTAGGTCCCATCAGCAAAGAGTTCAGATCCTTGGGCTTTCTCCAATACTCACCAAACGTAGTTTCATCTGACAATATGCTATGCTCCAACTCAGGGTGGGTGACTTAGAACTTACAGATTTCCCATATCCTACCCAAATTGTAAAGATTTTCTGTCTTGGTCCAGATGTATTATCCATGCTGAGCTACAATTTCATTAAACTGAGTAAGAAAAGCTGTATTTCCAGAACTTAGTGTATTTGTTCTGTTGGAGTATGAGTCCCAAAGTGAAGTTCCCACACTGAAATGAAAGCAAGCATTTAGCACTTCAAACTTCTATGGGAGAAGAGGCAGAAGACATAGGGTTGGGAATTGGGTGTTACATTGGCCATCCTGGTAAGTGTAACATCTGGAGCTCCTGTTGATGTCACTGAACATTCTAAACCAATCTGAATTAAGAATTGTTGATGGTGGGGGATAAGAGACAACAAAACCCCTCCTTGTAGTCAGGAAGTAAAGAATTCCTATCTGAAATGGGAGGCAAGGTCATCCACCTACTGTGAGAACAGGGGAGAGGGAAGAGATAAGCTTGAGGAGCATGATTTTATAAATTAACCATGAGGAAGACTGGGAGAGAATTATAAGGACACTTGTGCTGGGTGTCTGCTGGTTCAGTTGAATCAGAGGTTTACAACAGTGCTGGCAATTGGCAGATGTGTGTGGTTTTTTTCCAGTAATGCTCAGATTGGGTGTGGAAGTGGACAAAGCAGATAGATGGGCTGCTCCCAGGCTGGGTGTGTGTAGAACAGATGCCCCAAAAAGCGACACAGGTGACGAAGTAGAGGGTGCAGGCAACAGTGACTGAAAAGATACACTGAGGGGCACCTGGGTGGCTCAGTCATTAAGCATCTGCCTTCGGCTCAAGTCATGATCCCTGGGTCCTGGGATCAGGCTCTCTGCCCTGCGGGAAGCCCGCTTCTCCCTCTCTGCTTGTATTCCCTGTCAAATAAATAAAATCTTAAAAAAAAAAAAAAGATACACTGAAATTCGCTAAAAAGCCACAAGGGAATGATCAGGGACTGGGATTTTGAGGAATTCAAGCAAATGGAACAGAGATTACACGAGACATGGAGTAGTATGAGGCTGAATAATGGGATTTCAAATTTCAGAAGTGGAGTAGTTCTGGCGCAATGACAAGTTTAAGTTGCAACCAAGAGAAAGCAGTACTGAATTAAAATCAAGTAAAAAATGTTGAGGTTATAGTAGCGCTAAGGACAAGTTAAACATTCATTACCAGTATAATTTTTTTTTTAAAGAGTAGGAACAGAGTACATAAACTCTCAGTTAAACATAGTTAAGTTTCAGAAGTACAGAAAACAGCAAAGGGTTGACAAAGATAACACGAATCTCACAAGGGTAGTTCTGCCCGTGAGAGAAATAGTATCTGCAAGATGCCAAAACCACAATGGCCTCTGCTTCAGACAGTGTGAGAGGACAAGCTGGCCTCACCTGCAAGGCTGCAGAGGTTTAGAGGCCCGGAGAACAGTTTTTTTTTTTAAGATTTTGAGACAGAGAAAGAGTGAGAGTGACTAAGCATGAGAGGGCAGCAGGTCAGGAGAAACAACCCCCCACCCCCGCCATGGGCAAGGAGCCCCAAGTGGGACTCAATCCCAGGACTCTGGGATTGTGACCTAAACTGAGGGCAGCAGCTCAACGGACTTGAGCCACCCATCCACCCCTGGAGAAGGCAGTCTTCAGTAAGAAAAGGGAAGTTTGAGTTCTGTCAAGAGGCTAACACATGACCCAGTTTATATGGATATAGTTTTAGAAGATCCTGTTTAGATATAAAATAGGAATGATACTTGTCCATGCACCTTATGAGGTAATGAAGATAAGCTGAGAAATCAATGAACTTTATAAAGCAATCTGAGTTATAGGGGTAGAATTTGGCCAAAATGTCATGTGAAAATGTATTTGACTTAGCAACAGATTATAGCTACATGTAAAGATTCTATGATGCCTGTGTTTTATTCCACATGGAGTGTGAAGCTATTTAAACCAAGGGAGATTAAAAGAAGAGCAGTCACTGGGGTGCCTGGGTGGCTCAGTTGTTAACCATCTGCCTTTGGCTCAGGTCATGATTCTAAGGTCCTGGGATTAAGCCCCACATGGGGCTCCCTGCTCTGCGGGAAGCCTGCTTCTTCCTCTCCCACTTTCTCTCTCAAATAAATAAAATCTAAAATCTAAAAAAAAAAAAAGGCAGTCAAGGGTATCAAAGTTTTAGAGATCAGAGCTAATTTAGAATACAAAAGAACACTAGCTATGACAATTCAATCACTGTTAACCTTGGAAGAGGTAACTGTGACTTTCAAGGAATCTGACATGGTTATAAAATGAAAAGTATTCCAGTGCTCACCAGTTAAGTGCTTTCACAGATGTCAATGCTCAACAGCAATCTTATAATGTAGCCATGTATGGCTATGTAAATTTAGCAATAATTCAAGGGCTTAATCACCAAATGTGACTAGTGGCTACTGTATTGGACAGCCCAAGTATAATCCATCATCATAGACAATTCTATCAGACAGTGCTGTTCTAGGCAAAATTCAGAGTGTAGGTGGCACTTGGAAGAGACATTCCTTAAAAACCTGACTCACTTGTGATAGCAGCAAGCCACCTATAATGGAGCAAGAGGCATGAAGACACGGGTTAGACAGTGCTTTTTAAAATTCTTTCTTAAGATTTTGTCAGAGAGCGCATGCATAGGAGCACACATGAGCAGGGGGAGGGACAAGGGGAGATGGAGAAGCAGGCTCCCTGCCGAGCAGGGGCTGGATCCCAGGACCTTGGGATCATGACTTGAGCTGAAGGCAGATGCTTAACCGACTAAGCCACCCAGGAATCTCTGTCTTCTTTATTTCTAAGACAGCATATATACCTCATAGCTGGGAATCTCACTTCTGAATTAACTATAGGATCATCAAATGTTATATATAAATCACCAGGGGCACTTAATGAGTACAACTATCCTAGAACACAGCAGATACTTAGTAGTAATCATCTCTGCCAACACAGGCTTCAGTTGATGTAGAAAGCACAGAGGTAAATCAACTCTGGGCCTCCATGTCTTCCCATAGTGATCTAGAATTCTTATAAGCTAAATTTCTGTACTGTTTCTGAATACCACTAACTTCTACAGTTAACAAGTTCTCTGTTACAAAGTCTTTTCCTCTGAATTATAGCAGGCTTTCTTTTGCTTTCCCAATTTGTTTCTGCATGTTTCCTGACTTCTTTGCTTGCTTACATTTCTTTGATGATTAAAAATAAGTTTCACGGGGCGCCTGGGTGGCTCAGTGGGTTAAAGCCGCTGCCTTTGGCTTGGGTCATGATCCCAGAGTCCTGGGATCGAACCCCGCATCGGGCTCTCTGCTCTGCGGACAGCCTGCTTCCTCCTCTCTCTATCTGCCTACTTGTGACCTCTGTCTGTCAAATAAATAAATAAAATCTTAAAAAAAAAAATAAGTTTCACAAGTTTTTTTGCCTTGTCAGGCCTTAGTATCACCTCCATCACCTTTGAAGCAATTGACAAAGCCTCTTCCTAGTCTCTTTGTCCCAGAGAGGGCCACCAGACTTCCTTCACTAATTTCAGCACCTCCATAAAACTTCTAGGGCCTATTCTCAATCTTATGGCATGGACTATGTATGCAATAACTTGGTACACAAATTATAGTTATATGCCCCAAAACTATGACTAGAAGCATGTTAGTCTCTCCACATTTGGCATAAACACTCCAGTGCTCATTTGGGCTGAGGAAACTCTATAAAGATGAATTACTGAAGCGTTGTTCTAGTTTAGGGTGTTCTAGGGGACTAAGAAAACACAAGTACTATAACTAGAAACACCGCTCCACAAGTACTTGAAACTGTTTTACTCAAAATTTTGGCATCAGTCATTAAATCAAGCACATTAGAAAAATATTTGTGATTTTGTTTTTAATTATTTTAAGCCTTATCACATAATTTACAAATTTGTACTGATATCTCCTCTATTTTAACCCTTCTAACGAGTTGGCAAAAGGACCATTACCAATCATACATATATGGTATTTCCACAGTTGTGTCTCTGAATAGCTGTTTAGAAGACAATCCTGAATTATAACTTAGTCTGACTTAGATAATTCACAAGCCATGTCTGCCGCTATATCCTGTCACACTGAATTTTAAAAAGCACCTGACCTTAGATCATCTATAAAATGAGAACTGTTAAATACTCTTTATTTAATATTATACATAAACCACACTAAAATGCCTTTAAGCAAAAGGCAACATTTTAGATGCAGGGAATTTTAATTAAATTGGTATAGTTAAGGGAAAAAAAAGTGGACACTGCCAGCTTATCTCCAACCCTTGCTTTAACAGGCTAATGAACACAACCTGAAACACAGCTGGGTCTTGCTGGTTCTGAGACAGTGAATGGATTTCCTCAATATTTAAATATATTAATATAACCAGTTATATAAATCTAAATATAAAACCAATCTCCTATAAGTTTAGAGATGGCATTTACCACCTCTGTGAAAAGCTGAACATTAGTAATCAATCCCGACCATATTTTTAGAAGGGGAAAACTGACAGCACTTGCTGAACCAGAATTACTATCAAAGTTCAAAAAGCTGGTCATATTCATTTAACCACAAGCCAACCTTATTTAAATCAGGACTGTCCAAAAGAAATATTCTATCGGCCATTCATGATCTGAATTCTGGTGTATGAGATCAATTGAACACATAAAAAAAAAGTCATGAAACATTTTTGTTTTGCAATAAATAAGGCAATGGTCAACTATTACTCCTTAGTAGCTTTTTTGAGATAAGCTATCAAGTCTGCTCTTTCCCCTGTCTTCTTAATGCCAGCGAAGATCATTTTTGTCCCAGGGATGTACTTCTTGGGATTCTCCAAATACTCCATCAGTGTCTCCTCTCCCCAGGTGATGCCTAAACAAGGAGGGATGTATTGTTAAATATTTTACACTCCTGATAAAGGACTTACCATTGGTTATATTCATGCAATTTGTGCTTCTGTTATTTAAAAACTGCCCTCTGCCCCCAGCCCCTTACCTTTATTCTTGTTGGCATCCGTGTAAGAAAATCCAGGGGCCTGACCTGTCTTTCGGCCAAATAAACCATGGAGATTTGGCCCAGTCTTGTGCTTGCCTCCCTTCTCCACAGTATGGCACTGGGCACACTTCTGAACAAAAATCTTCTTGCCCTTCTCAACATCACCCATTTTTAAATCTAAAAATGAAACACTCAATTTATTACCTTTTCCCTTCATGTAAAAATCCAATGGAAAGCAATCAGTGGTTACTCTACTGACAATTACTATCGACTGCCAATCTAGGATATAAGTACCAGGGTGAATCTCCTTTTACTCAGTACACTTGTAACAGACTCTGTAGTACAGAAACCACTAGTTGGAAGGAGAACTTCCTTAAATACACATCCATGTGTGTTTATGACGGAATTAAACACCAAATAAGCAAAGTGGGAGCCTAGTTCAAAATGGTTTCAAAAGTTGAGGTCAAGGTCAAAAAAAGTCACAAATCTGAGTAAGTTGAAAACCATGATTACATTAAGCCAAAACCACAAAAATTTCAACCTTTAAGTAAGTCTAATTATTTATTCATACTACAAATCGAAGCCACTTCGCTGGTTAAGTTAGAATACATTTTAAAAACGTAAGTCGTGCTTGATTCGGGCTGTTCGGGTTACTATTAACTGCCTTACTGTGTAGGTGGGAGGGCAAGGGAAGCCTGCGAGGTCTCCCGGGTACCCCCATCCTCCCGCTCTGGGATCTCAGGAGGCAACCACGGGGTCACCCAATCAGGCCGGTTTCAAGGAGACTGATGAAACCTACCTTCCCGAGATGCCTAGGCAGGTTGAGGGGAAAAGCGACAGGTGACCCAGAAGAAAAATGACCCCTTTTCGGAGGAGCAACAGTTTTTGCTCCCTATGAAGTAGAATGCGAAGCGCTACACGCGTCCCTCACATTCCCGCCCTCATCTCGGTTAGTCTTTTTTGTCAATTCACAGCCCCTCAGCCCCGACTACGAGGGTCTAGGCCTCAGTCGTATTGTATCCAAGTCTCCTCCAGGCTTTCACAACCCTGACTGAGTCCATATGCCCACTTAGTTGGGGTTCCGCCCCATCTCAAGCCGTAGCCCATTGGGTGCTGGCTGGCCACAGACGGAGGTCATCGTCACTCCCCGTCCTGCCGGCCTCACGTGGGCCTCACCCGAAAAACCCGGGCGCTGGCCTCAGTCTGCCCGCGCACCCTTCAACGCAGTCGCGCGCCCCGGTGCTCGGCTTCCCGCCCGCTGCGGCCTCCGCGCCGCGAGCTCACCGCTCTTTTGTTGCGCGCGAAACGAAGGTGTCAGCTCGCAAGCCGGATGTCCCGCTCTCTAATCCAAGGACACGCGGGTCTGCACCTAAGTACCGGTGTTGGTGCAACCGAGCTCTCTCCGTACCCTCGCGGCAAGACGTGCGGCTGTGCCGCCTGGTACGTGGTGACGTCACCGCGCCTCATTGGTTCCAGTCTCCAGGGTCTACGTCAATGCCCCGCGCGTATGCCGGCTAGCAGGGTTGGGTGTGCCGCGCGGGTGCCCTTCTCCTCTCTTGCCGGCCGTTACGACAGGCCATTGGTTGTACGACCACGAGGTAGTGCCGGAAGGGCTGACATCACCGTCCTGCCCTGTATGCAGGCGTGTACCCGAGGGGAGGGTGGAGCGGAGTTGCGTGTTGGACAGAGGGCGTTATCCTGCTAAGGTAACTGCTCTTGTGCTCGCTGACGTAATGTGCTTAGAGGGGAGGCGTTTTGCCTGCCCCGAGGGGAACGCCCTCACTCTGGCGCACGTAGAGGTCTTCCGGCTAAGGTGCCTTCAGCTGACGACCTTTACCCAATCTCTGTCGTGTTTCCACGAATGGTGCCAGTCGCACCCAAAAGGGGTAGCCTGGAACTAGGAATTGTAAGAGTTGGACCAGAGTTCCTGACGTTCTTGTTTCGCCTCATTCCGATACTTGAAGTCTTGTTTCAAATCTCCCCTTGATGGACTCCCCAAGACTGGGGAATGGGGAAGGTTCTGCAGCTGCGGCAGAAACTGGGCTGTAAATCTGGCCCCACGCCTGTCGGCTTCTTTTGTGCCGACACCCGTCTCTCCCTCGCGTTGCTGTACGGAACAAGGAGGATGTGTAGGCAACATTAGGAAGAAACTTTTTTACGTGATTAGAGAATTGTTGGAAATCTAGAGAGGATTTGCCTCTCATCCATCCTAGGTTGAATGATGTTCAAGTAAGAGAATGCGGTTGGTGTCATATGAGAAATGCACGTTTAATACAACAGCTTCCAGTTACACTTTTCCTCCAGAACTAACTCCCCCTCCAGACATGGTCAGTTCCACTGGCAAGTTTCTTCTTGACTCACTTGTCCCTCTGATTCAGCCCCCAAGTCGTGAATGAAAATTTCCTCCTTACATTCTAGTACTGCCTGCATTCAGTCAGATGTTTACTGAATACATCATTGTATTATTGGAGTAAATCATTGAGGACTCTTTTCTCTGGTGGAGCTTACATTCTAGTAATATTTCTCCTGCCTCCAATTCAAGCAATATATATTAGATTGCCCTTTCCAGATCACTGGTACTGTGATATCTGCTCCAGACGACCCATCTCTCTACATAAGTGGATTCTTACTGTTTTCTGTGTCCTGACTTCCAATTTCCTCCTTTCTAATTGCACACACTACTGCTACAAAAGTGGACTGTGAAACAGCAGAAATCACACTCAAGACCTTCTGTGGCTTTGGGAAGTGACCAAGATAGTGAGCATTTAGGTGTACTGCTGAAGTAGGCTTATTTAACTAACCAAGTATTTAAAAGACCAAGCTTAGCAACACCTTGAAAATTTAGCCTGTACTTTGGAAGCCAAGTGCTGGTCAATTCTCACCAGTTTCCCTCCAAGAAATACATGGTCCTTAAATAGCTATAGGTCTATCAAAATCTATTGTGTTCATTATATCAGAAGTTACTAGTTTTTGTACATAGAGGAGCTGACTCTTGGGGAGTGTCATTGTGCTGATACTGCAGATTATATAGATGTAATATTAAATCACTTGACCAAGTGAGTTGATTGACATCATTTAAAATTTATTTCCATGAAGGGGAGAATAGAAAACAGAAGTTCTTAATACTTTTAATTAAGAACATTGTGAATAGAGTCTTGTTATTCAAAGTAATGGGAAGATGAGGAAAGAGAAAACAGCAAAAGTAAATAATTGGCACATTCTTTTACTAAAGCAGATACCATGAATTATGTTTTATAATATCTGTGTATTCAAGTTGGAAGAGACAGATAGTACTTACAGTTTATTCAAGATATGTGAGAGAATTAGTTGAGAACAATAATATTCTGTTTTTTATTCTATGTCATATCTGTTCCACCTACCTCCATCTTATCCCATAGGTTTGATAGTGGCTGGTAAGGAGTATAGCTATCATAAAACAAGTGTCTTTGATATTTCCTTCCATCAACATACTGGAGGCCATATTTTTAAAGACCCTTCTAATGAAAAAGATCTAATAAGATACCCTTCCCCCAGATCAAAACATTTAACAAAGTCACATGAAAGTAAGAGAAATCAGATTGGAGGCAGGGGTGATGTGGGGAATAAGAACTGAAGATGAACGTGGCAAGCTTAAGCTGAATTTAGGGCCATCCTTGGGACTTTTGCCGAAGTAAAAGAACTTTAGGCTTTAAAAGCAGCTCAGCAGAATGAAAGTAAACCTCATAAAAGGTAAGAGTAAGGGGGTGAGGAGGTATGCTTGGCTGAGACCCCAGCATAATGCTGAAACACTTGAATCCAAAGGATAAATTACAGTCTGTTAACCAGCAAAGGGAAGAACGAGGTTAGTCTTGTTTGGCTTGGCCCTAGATGATGTAAGAAAAAACGTTAGGTTCAAAGCCGATGGCCAACAAAGAATTCTTGAGACATCTTTGGTGCAAAAAGGTGGTTTTAGTAAAGCACGAGGGCAGGGCCTGTGGGCAGGAAGAGTTGTACTGGGGTCATGAGGAGTGGTCCATTATATACTTTCAAGTTGGGAGGGGGTTAGGGAATAGCACAAGTCTCTAAGGAATTTGGAAGCAAGATTTCCAGGACCTTGAGGGGACTAGCTATTGTGGGAAAAGGTCATTATTACTGTTAATAAAACCTTAGTCATGAGACCCTTCAGATGTTTATCAGTGGGCCCGTATGCTTGGGGCTGGGGTGCTTGCCAACACGCATCTTGGGGGGTTTAGAGAATAAGGAAATTTCTTCCTTTTATTTCCTTTTCTTTCTTTCCTTCTTTAAAGATTTTATTTCTTTGACAGAGAGAGAGACAGCATGAGAGGGAACACTACCACAGGAAGTGGGAGAGGGAGAGGGAGAAGCAGGCTTCCCACCAAGCAGGGAGCCTGATGTGATGATGTGATGCAGGGCTTGATTCCAGGACCCTGGGTCCATGACCTGAGCCAAAGGCAGATGCTTAACAACTGAGCCACCCAGGTGCCCAGAGATAAAGGAAATTTGTAGAGGATTTTTTATATGTTAAGTAGACTTACAGGATGCTGGGGGTGCGGGTTGGGCTAGGATGTCTTTTGCCCTTAGCAAAGTATTAATGCCCTTAGCAAAGTATTAATACTTTGAGGCAGTTGAGTCCCTAGAGGACTGTCACTCTGCCTGTTTCAAGAACTTGTCAATAGGCTCTAGGTAGTAAGGAAATTTAATAATTTTTCTTCTTTGTTTCCCACATCATTAGGTACTGGGCAGAAGGAAAAAAAAATTCCCTGAGAATTCATAACTGCAGGTCAGCAGTTTTAGGGTTTGATTTTACTCTACCCACATGGTCTGGGAAATCTCTAGCTGAAAAATTAACACAGTAGTTCTGGATGAGCAGTGTGTTCCACTGTCTGGCAGAAGCAAACATAAGTCTGCAAAGGAGTATTTTAACCGAGGCTCTCAGGATTCCCACACTTAAGAAATGCCAAGCATAAGATCATTATGAAAGGCAACAAAGAGCAAAATTATACCTACAAAGGGCTGTAGGAGTTGGAATTCTTAGATATCATTGCAGAAGTAAAAATATTACCAAGAAAGAGATGTCTCCTCACTTCACTATATTATGAAAATAAACTTGTTCATTATTGAGTAAGCACAATGAAGTGGTTGTATATAGATAGTCCACAAGAAACTACCCAATCAGAATAAAATCTCACAATTTATACAGCTAAATTAATTATAATACCTTTATGCCATGCTGTTTTTAGCTAGCATGTAACAAACATGAGGCTTTAGGATCAGTAGTAGCCTATTTGCTTTTGGCAGCACAATTACTGCTTGTTATTTGGATTAATGGTAACCAGTTTTCTGTAGGAGGACTTGTCATCACAGTTTGTGGCCAGATCCTTCTTGGTTGAGGTTTGTTTTTTTTTTCAGTCTTTCACCCTAAGTTCACTCAGGAATTGGCCATTTGTTTAATTAGTTATCCTCATCCAAAAGAATAATAAAATTTATTTCCCTGAAAGAACAAGTAGTTTTACTTATGTTAAGGTCCTAAGGGTGAAGAAGCTCTCTCTTCCTAGGTGTTTACATACCACAGGGTATCAAGACCAGACCTCTCAAAGATTCTTATATTCTTAAAGGCTAGAGTGAGGACTTTGGCCATTTTGATTTTCACAGGAAAAACTTAGAAGGGGGAAACAAGAAATGGTGTCATTTTCCCTTATAAACAAAGAAAATAATTTTTATTTACCTTTTGAATGCATAATATGAAATGACATTTAAAACATTTAGACAACGCAGAAAACAGAAGCGTTTGCAATGAACAAGAGACTATCGAAAACAACCAGGCAGATTTCTTTTTTAAGGATTTTATTTGACACAGAGAGTACAAGCAGGAGGAGCAGTAGGGAGAGGGAGAAGCAGGCTCCCCTGAGCAGAGAGCTTGACTCGGGGCTCCATCCCAGGACCCTGGGATCATGACCCGAGCAGAAGGCAGACCCTTAACCCATTGAGCCACCCAGCACCCCAACCAGGCAGATTTTAAAAAGAGCCAAAGCTAACTTGTAGAAATAAAAATTATGATCATTGAATTAAACTGCATATAGTATGATAAGCAAACACTTATTATCTTTTTTTTTAAAGATTTTATTTATTTATTTGACAGACAGAGATCACAAGTAGGCAGAGAGGCAGGCAGAGAGAGAGGAGAAAGCAGGCTCCTTGCTGAGCAGAGAGCCAGACGCAGGGCTCGATCCCAGGACTCCGGGACCACGACCCGAGCCGAAGGCAGAGGCTTTAATCCACTGAGCCAAAGTGCCCCCAAACACTTAGATAATTACAGTTCCTGTAGAAGCAGCTTAGCTGGCTTTTGGTTCTGGCTGTGTTTGCAGTCGAACTGTTGAACAGAGATACAGCTATCTGAGGTGGCAAATAGGACTGGAGAATCCAAGTCTGAGCTTACTCACATGGTTGTCAAGTCTCAGTTCCTTATTAGCTTTTGGCTGGAGGCCTATGGATGGACTGCTTACCACATGGAAGCTTGATTCCACAAGACAGAGAGAAGCTAAGACAGATGCCAGTCTTTTATAACCTTTCATAATCTTAGAAGTGACATACCATCATTTCTGTTATTGGTCACTGATCCTTGTACAATGTAGAAGGAACCCTCACAAGGGTGGAAATACTAGGCTGCAGGGATTGTTGGCCACACTATTTGTCTTTAGTTATATACATATCTGTAACTGTATATAGAAATAAATAGATGTGTTTCTATCTATAATATCAGTCCAGGGCTTGCAGATGTTGTAGAACCTGGTACCTTGCTTTAGGTCAACATTTCAAAGAGCTATATCCTGGAAGTGAGGGTGAACTGAAAGAAACACGGATCTTATAAGCTCGGCAGTCTTTCTTTAGTGGTTGGCCAAGGGAAATCTCAAATTTTGAACTTGTGATAGGAATTCTGTTGCCTTAAGGCACCTGGTACAATCAAATGAAAATTTTCTTTGGAAAAGATAGTATCAACCTAAATCTCACATTATTTCTACAAATAAATTTTTTAAAGTGTTCAGCAAAGGAGGTTAAACTTGTAAAAAGGCCACAGAAGACACTTGTAAGCACACACAATCCCTCTGAGTGAATTGTTTTCTTTTCCTGTAATTGCTTTTGCTTTTAAAACTTGCTTTTAAAGAAGTTTTAAATAGGGTTCTCATTTGGTCATCTTGCAATCCATTTGAGTCTAGTTTAGAATCTGACAACTGGAATAAAAAGAACCTTGAATTTGGTGCATATTTTGGTTTTGGTGCTGCTGTTTCTCATGGTCCTCAGCAGTGATTAAGAAGGAACCCAGTTTGGGAGCGCCTGGGTGGCTCAGTGGGTTAAGCCTCTGCCTTCGGTTCAGGTCATGGTCTCAGGGTCCTGGGATCGAGCCCCGCATCAGGCTCTCTGCTCAGCAGGAGCCTGCTTCCCTCTCCCCTGCCTGCCTCTCTGCCTACTTGTGATCTCTGTCTGTCAAATAAATAAATAAAATCTTAAAAAAAAAACAAAACAAAAGAAAGAACTCAGGGGCACCTGGGTGGCCCAGTGGGTTAAAGCCTCTGCCTTTGGCTCGGGTCGTGATCCCAGAGTCCTGGGATCGAGCCCCACATCGGGCTCTCTGCTCGGCGGGGAGCCTGCTTCCCCCCCCCCCGCCTGCTTCTCTGCCTACTTGTGATCTCTGTCAAATAAATAAATAAAATCTTTAGAAAAAAAAAAAAAAGAAAGAACTCATTTTGCACAGCAGATCCCTGAAATTGGTGGGCTTGACTTCCTGGCAAATTACTGCATTTTTCCACTTTTCTGTTCAGGACCACTAAATGCTGAGATATAGATGCATACCAAAATAAAAGCATTCATTGTGTTCTAAGGCGTTTTTTCTTTTTAAACTTAGTGTTTATGTAAACTACTTTTTGAGGCAGCAGCTATCAAGTCTGAAAAGCAATTGATGTTTCCATTAATCTTTTTCTGGAGGAAATCTTAATTCTACAAGACCAGTGCTCTAACCCCTGAGCTATGGAGCCTTCCCCTGGGGGAAACCTTAATTCTAAAGATTTAACATCCTCTAAGTAAAGTTTAACATAGCAATATTCCATAAGCAGCCTTTTTATTGTCAGACCGTTTTAATATAATAAAAAGTATACATTAATATTAAATATATATATATACATAACAACTACAGCATATAAATCCAAAAAAAACATAGTACACTGGTCATGTATGACAGATTTAAACTACTTGTAGGGAATGTAATGGTTTGGGTTTCAGTGACGTATTCTATGTTGGGGTTTTAATGTCAGCTCTCTCCAGTACAAGCCTTCTGTCTTTTTAGTATCTGTGATTTTTGGAAATGTCTTTATGTCATAAATGTTTGATCTTTTGTTGGGTAACAAGGTGGGGATGCCTAGGTAGATAGCAAGCTTTGTTCTTGCTTAATCTTGTATTCTGGTTGTTTGTCCTTTGTTAGATATGTGGCATACAAAATATTTCCTCCCAATCTGTAGCATAGCTTTTCATCCTCTTAACAGGCTCTTTCATAGAGCAAAATTTTTAAGTTTTGATGAAGTCCCCTTCATCAGTTCTTTCTTTTATGTATCACATTTTTGGTGTCAAGTCTAAGAATTCATTTCTGAATGGAGCACATCTAACAAACATTTTCTCTGTAAGGCACATCCCAGACTTCTTGCACTTAGGGATATTAGACAGCACTTCAGCACTGAACTTGGGGACCATCTTAAACTGCAAAATTACCAACAAAAAATACAAAAATGTGAAAAATGTGGCACGAAGTAGACCGTGAAAAGGACATTTTTAATATGAGAACTAAAATAAGAGAATAAGAGGGCAGTGTGTAGCCTTGTTCAACCTCAGCTGTGAATTCTCTCTCTCCTGGAGAGTTAATGTATGTCAGTTTTCTGGTAGCCTGGTGTGGAAGGAGGCGTACCTGTCAGCACTGAGGGGTTGATATTTACAAGATCATTGTGCTGGTTATTTTCTGCTTACCTGTCTACATCCATTTTCCTGAACATTCTTTGACTTAGTACGTTGGAATCTAAGGACTACATCACATGCACCTCCTTACTCTCTGGCTTCTGGTTGGGTTTATCAGCAGGAGGCACTGTAACACTGGACGTGACCTCTCCTAAAGGGTTGGGAGTGGTAAGGCTTCTTGCTGTTGCTGGTTCCTAGCTGTCCCAGGTTCCCTTAACCCTGCCCACATCTTTGTAAATTGTTTCTTTTCTAAACTCCTCTCAGTGGAATCCTTTGAGGGTCTGCTTCCTGCTGAGACCTGACTCATCCAAGTACTTATTCCTCCTAGTTTCAGAACAGCATCTAGTTCTTAGTTATGCCTGGTATTCTCCATGCCAGAAATCCTGTTTTACCTTTCTTCAGACAGCTAACCTCTGGACTTCTGCCAGGGTGAGGGAAGGCAGTTGCCTAGCACTATGGAGTGGGACAGGGCAGGTAGAGGGGCAAGGAAGCCAGCCATGTCTTCACTTTCATTCAGTCTTCTTTATTCAGCAACGTCTCACTCCAACCCCACCTGCTACCTTTACTCCCAGACCCAGAAGCTCTGGGTACTGATTTCCTAAATCTTTTGAGGAGTCTGCTGTGTAAATCAGGCTGTTTTCCCCACTGCCAGTTCAGAGTTCTTAATGTATTCAGCCAGGTAGGATATATCTTTCATTTATCTCCTTTCCAGAATGTTCCTAATGTCTTGGCTCTATTCCCCCTATTGACCAGGCTGGTTTATACTTTTTTATGTAAGATAAATCAAGCAAAAAATACAGTAAAAAAAAAAAAACAAAATAATTTACCATAGTTATTTTTTTAAAGATTTTATTTGTTTGGGGCGCCAGAAAGTTAGGAGTAGGTCTGACATCCTCTTAGGAGTATTGAAGAGGGTGACTAAGACCTATGTGTGAAGAGAGAAGGCTGTGTCACTCCTGCATAGGGGTAGGTAGAGTGAATGCCCATAGTCCTAATGCAGTTCTGTGAGCCTGCAATCCAGGGGAAAATGTGCAATTAAACCCCCCAATTCCTATACTGCAGAGTTGCATCTTCGAGTTTTCAGAATTGTAGTCCGATAATAACCTGTATGATAAAAAGATCGTTAATTTGAGAAATGTGTATATCCCTCCCTTCCCCTCACATTCCCAGATATGTTTCATATTTAAAGTCTATAGAGAATTCTGTGATTAGTAATGTGATTGGTTTTGTTGCCCTCAGTTTTCTCCAATATTATTTTTACCATGTAACGTTTTGCATCCCATAATACCTAATATAACAAGTGCTCTAAAATTGAGATTGGAAAAAAATTTCATAATTTTGGTCCAGAATAGTTTTAAAGGAGGTGTAATTAAATGACATGGTCAGGAAACATAAAAATTAAATGAAATCTCAACAAAACACTCCTTAGAAATTCCTTATGAACTTTTCTTGATAAACTATGTCTAAAATATGCCTGTTGGCACATTGAATGAGTTGACTTGCATTTGAGGGTTAGCCAAACTCTTGGTAGACCCCTTCCAAAAATATATGGCTTTAGAGTAATTGCTATCAAGCCATCTGCTATGATGTTTATGTTTATGTCCCCCTAAAATTCACATGTTAAAATCCTGACTCCTAAAGTTTATTAGGAGGTAGGACCTTTGGGAGGTGATTATTTCATGAAGGTGGATCCCTCATGAATAGGGTTAGTGCCTGTATAAAAGCAGCCCTGGAGAGATCCCTTGCCCCTTCCACCTTGTGAGGTTAGAGGAAGAAGATGGCCATCAGTGAGGAAGCAGACACTAAATACGCCAGTGCTATGACCTTGGACTTTCCACCCTCTAGAACTGTGAGAAGTGTTGTTGGTAAGACACCTAGTTTATGGAATTTTGTTTTAGCAGCCCAAACAGTCTAAGACACCACCCTTTCTTGCCACAATTAGAACTTACCAGTTACTAATTAAAGCCATTGTTAGATCTTCATAATAAATCAGTTTTTTTCCCTGCATAAAAGAAATAATTACATTTCTCTGTTAGGGGGCTAAAGGAAAAGAAACATCTAGATTTGAATGTGTGCATGCAAAGCATTTTTGGTTTCATTTTTCTACCAACTTATTTTGTCCACATGTTTACATTAAAAAAAAAGAACAGGGGCGCCTGTGTGGCTCAGTGGGTTAAGCCTCTGCCTTCAGCTCAGGTCGTGATCCCAGGGTCCTGGGATCGAGCCCCGCATCGGGCTCTCTGCTCGGCAGGGAGCCCGCTTCCTCCTCTCTCTCTGCCTGCCTCTCTGACCACTTGTGATCCCTGTCTGTCAAATAAATAAATAAAATCTTAAAAAAAAAATAAAATAAAAAATAAAAAATAAAAAAAAAGAACAGGCCCATATATTTAACTTATTAAGTTAATGTAATTTATAGAGCTGTCTCTCAGTTAACTGGGCATTTGAGTTTTGTCTTTTGTATTTGGTGTTATTTTGTACAAATATTTATAGAAGGGGACAGTGTTCACATTTATTAAGGTACTATAGCTGTATAGACAGACATCTGTCAGTTACTGGGCATAGAAATTTCAAATACTTATTTTTATAAAACAGTGAGGTAAACTTTGTCATTCACATTTTTTTTCAAGATTTTGGAAAATTTCCTTTATAATTTGAAAATGAGATTAAAGACTTTAAATTTTTCTGGTTCTAATATTTTATTGAAATTGTTAAACTTTTCAAGAATTAAGAACATCTCCTTTTCTGGGTTCCTCTGATCAGATCCTAACTTAAGTTCCGGAAAACATAAACTTCATTAGCAAGATCATTATGGCTCTTCTAGAAAACAGAATCCAACAACATGGAAGAAGTTCTGTTATATTTTTACCTTCCTTGCAAGAAGCTAGGTTTTGAAGGAAGGGATGAATATCTCAATTATAGAAATAATAGGAATTATGGCCATAGAATTGGTGTTTCATCCCTGAATGCTCCTTGTCCCTGAGGTCTTTATGGTCTTGTAGAATTGATTTATGGAAACGTCTGTGTGCACCAGTTTTTGAAAAATTGTTCTTAAGCTCCAGCAGGTGAGTCTGAGGCTTGGCCACTCCAGCTCTAGGAATCCAACCCAGAATAGGTCTTGTTTCCTCGTTGTTTTCTATGTCCAAGGACAACTGTTCTTGCTTACTTAAAAAATGTTCTAAATCAAAAGCTTCCAAGTCTGGTTTACTTTCTAAAATACTAGGCTTATTAAGGCTAACAGAGTTTTGACACATACTACACTGGTCACGTATGACAGATTTAAACCGCTCATATGGAATATAATGGTTTGGGTTACAGTAAGGTATATGTTGGGGTTTTAATGCCAGCTGTCTCCAGTACAAATCTTCTATCTTTTTAGTATCTGTGATTTTTGGAAATGTTTTTATGTCACAAATGTTAGTCAGATCTTTTGTTGGATAACTAGGTGGGGATGCATAGGCAGATAGCAGGTGTTGTTCTTGCTTAATCTTGTCTTCAATTTCCTGTTTTTTATGGGTGGCTCCCGCCAGTGTGTTATCACGAAGTGCCATCATTTCTGTAGAACTGGGTACAAAGGTATGAAAAGTACACAAAACTCTAGGGGTACAATCTGGACAGGAGGGTGGTTTTTGCTGGACAGTAGCCTCCAGAGGACGTCGGTTCTGAATCAGTCGAGCAATTCGTCCTTCCAAGGGCCTTGGAGGTTTTAAAACAGGATGGAATTTTTCTTGCTGTAGTGGTGGGATAAAAAGGAGGAAATCAGTTAATAATCTGGCATTGTAAGTTTATCACTACAAGTGGCAGATCAAATTCATACCCATTTTCACTGAGTAAAACACGGGGTTGGTGTAGGAGTGCATATTATAATGTTTGTTTGCTTATTTATTTATAGACATTGACATTTATGCCCTAATAAACATATGATTTTCTCTTCTACTAATATGGAAAGGGGATAGATATTTTTACTTGGCTATAGAAAAACTCCTCTATGTAGGAAGTCTTTGCTTTCAAACTTTCAGAGATATTGAAGGGATATCAGGAGCAAGACTTCTGCCATCCCGAACAGATGATGGTAACAGTTATGTGCAGTTATTTAAATCTCAGTGAAGGCTTTCTTTATTTGGCCAGCCCAGGTGTTCTTAAACCTTTGTTGAATCAGAATCAGCTTTGGAGCTGGGATAAAAATGAGATTCCTAAGCTTGATCCTCTGAGATTGTGATTCAGAGGTTCTGCAGTAGGGCTCAGGAATCTTTTTTTTTTAAATTTTTTTTTAAAGATTTTTATTTATTTATCTGACAGACAGAGATCACAGGTAGGCAGAGAGGCAGGCAGAGAGAGAGGAAGGGAAGCAGGCTCCCCGCTGAGCAGAGAGCCCGATGCAGGGCTCGATCCCAGTGCCCTGGGATCATGACCTGAGCAGAAGGCAGAGGCTTAACCCACTGAGCCACCCAGGCGCCCCAGGAATCTGCTTTTTTAACAAGCATCTTGGGTGAATGCTGAGGCCAGTGATGTGCTGTGCTTAGAGAAACACTCATCTGTGGGGAGCTTGTCATGTCTGTGCTTTTTGAGATGTTTTACAAATATTGTGAAGTATGTCTGGTAACTGCAAAAGTAGTGTGGGTATTTAAAAGGTTATTCATAGATGTCTGTGGTGGGGGACAGGAGGAAGAGGGGGGAGCTGATGAAGAAGGGGCATGTGGAAACTTCCTGGGATGATGGTAATGTTCATTATATTTGTAAGTGGTTGGGTTACAAAAATATGTGCATTTGTCAAAACTCACTGAATGTATACTTAAAGCTTATGCAATTTCATTGAATGTGTATTTGCCTTAAAAGAAAAACTGTAACAAACTGAGCTCTGTTTAATGATATGCATGCTGAATATTTAATGCTGAAGTATCCTGTTGTCTGCAATTTACTCTGAAATGTGTAAAACATAATAAAGTATATTGATGGATGGTTGGAGGGATGGAAAGATGGATAGATTATGTGATAAAAGAAGTATAGTAAAATGCTAATGGCAGAATCTAGATGGTGGGTATATCCATGTTAACTGCAAAACTATTTCAACTTTCCATATGTTTGAAAATTTTAATGATAGTATATTGAAGAAAAATTAAAAAAGAATGAATGGATGGTAAGGATGGAATTGATAGCAGAGATAATACAAATGAGAATGGTAACAAACTGTATTTTGGATTTAGAAAACAAAATGGACTTAGGATTGTCTTCTTGGATCCTAATTTGCTTGTTGTTGGAGGAATTTCCATCTGTTATTAACAGATCTGTTATAACCTTTAGCCAATCAGGTTTGAGTAGATATGATGAAGAAAAAAAGAAACTCCAGCTCTTTGAAATACTGTGTTAAATTTTGATAAAGAAAAAGTCTAGGTTGTATCATATCCTACTTTACAGTGTCCTTTTATGCAAGAAGCAGTTTTAAGTATCTGTATTTCATTCAACTACAACAAAATATTTCAACACTTTGTACCACTACAACGTGCCTTCCCAGAGTCCGTTATTTGTCTTTTAGAAATCAGCAAGACTCACTAAAACTTACTTTTAAACTAACTATTTAAGGCATATTTTATCTTGTTATTAATAAAAATTTAGTTGATGATTTACTTGCAGAATAATTTGGCATATAATATACTCGACAACCATCCTCTGTGTAATTATATATGTATTTTTTTGTAAACATGATAAAGCTGCTTCCCTACAGGGTCAAATATGTGGAAATATGGACAGCTGCTAAACATGCTTCACAATGTCCGTGTATGTATAGTGTTTTCTAGTATTATAGAATATTTGCTGCAAGTGAAACATAAAGGAAAAAACCCTTCAGTGAATGATAAAGCACATGTGGTCTGTGTAACTACTTCAGGTGTTTCAGTTTTATCACCTTGGGAAATAACTGAAGCTAATGTAAAATAAATGAGTTTAGTCTAAAAAGAGTTCATACTGAAATATCTTATAGTTACCTTTTATGGGTCTTTCCACAGTTTATATCTTTGAAAATACTAATTTTGTTTTAAAAACTTTGTAGTTTTATAGGATAAAATGTAGGCCCTAAATAAAACAACATATGTGTATACTATTACATCATTATATTTCATGTATACAAGTAAACCAACAGATGATAATTTCTGTTACTAAGGGCTTGATCATTTCTTTCAGGTCATTTCACATAACTGATTAAGAAATCTGTATTAATATTTGCAGAGAATTTATTGCTTTCAATTTTAATTCAGCAAACTCAATTATTGTGGGTATTAGGAAGAGGCCCTATCTCTTCAAAAGCAGTGATACTGTACAAGATACACTAATATTTAAAGATGCATGGAATTTATTAAGAATTGCATTAAAGGGTAAGCATTTGTAAACCGACTCCTTTGTAAATTTTAGAAGAGTAGTATAGTAGAAAATATATTTAAAAAAAGAAAACATAAAACACCAGCGCTGTGAATAGGAAAAGAAACCTTGCCTGTTTTTGAAATAGTGGACAAGGGTATTCAAACCGGTTCAACTCAATTCAGAATTAACTTCTAAGATGAGTTAAATTTTCCCTTTGCTAACTTGGTCACCATGACTCATGAAGCAAAGAAAAAGTGGGAAGAGCTAGAAGGAGCCTAACACCTGGATACTTTCACCCTAAATAACTGAGAGTTGACTGCAGTTACTTACAGGCTCTGGGTCAAATCCTATCTGTCCAGTTAACTCTGCTACCTCCTTTTCATGGTAATCATCCAGTTCAAGGGGGTTCATGGGCCCCAGACCTTAATGGAAACATCACATCTTATTACTTTGTTAGAGTAAATAAAGGATGACACTTAAATGACCTTTTACAGAAAAACTTACCCATTTCCCTTTGTAATGTAATTAAAACAAATAAATTAAAAATGAATTTTACCTCCCAATTTCTCACTAAGAGAAGCTTATCACCCACCCTAACTTCTTTTAGTACTTAGATCAAGAAACAGGGAAAAACACTAGAAGATATAAGCCATATAGATATATAAGAAGATATAAGCTATATAAGATATAACAGCATTTCTCAAATATTCTAATTTTGTTCTTTTTACGTGGATTAAAGTAAATCCATACCTGTAAAATCATGAGTATATGAAGTGATCCAATGGGACCTCTCAAGATTTCTTTGTATGTTGGCTTCTTTGACAGAGCTAATAGGGTCCCACGAATTTAAAGAAGTGTTAGGAGCGAAGGTTTTAGGAGGTTTTGGGTAGAATACAGGCTTGTTTTTCTCAACGCATTTAGGAAACTAGAACATGAACATAAGAGTTTATCGTCATTAATGTTATCTAGTAGAATAAGGGCTGATTGACCATGTCAGCAGGAAGGAGGGTAAAGGAAATTCCAAGCTGAAGACAGATACTGTTTTTTCCCTTCATTAATTACTAACATTCTTCAACTTAACCGTATTTAGAGTTAAACACAATATTTTATCAAAGGAATGGTGAGGTCTTTTCTGAAAGTTTTTTGCTTTAGCAGGGGACTCTGTCTGATAATGTACATTGGAGAAATGTCTCTGGGAATACTCTACCTCCAGTAACCTTTTGTTAGAGTAATAAAGGCTCTGAGGTACTCCTTTGGCTAAGTACAGCCAAAGTTGTGTGCCTCCCACTTCTCTTTCCTTGCCTGAAATGGCACCATTTGATATATTATTATTATTTTTTTTTTTTTTAAGAGAAAGGGAGGCAGGGATGAGGAAAGGGAGAGAGAATCTTAAGCAGACTCCACGCCTAGGGCAGAGCTCAACACTGCTCATTCCACCTGAGCCTAAGTCAAGAGTCTGATGCTTAACCAACTAAGCCATCCAGTGCCCCATTTTATTGATTTCTGATGAAGTTTAAGTCACTCAAATTCAAGTAAAATTTTTTATTCTGTTGACATAACTGTTTACTATGGATTTTATTTTGTATTTTCAAAAGGAGGTATAAAAGTAAATGAATGAGTGAGTTTCATCAGTCTTTTTGGCCATTTAGAAATTCACTTTTTCTCAGATTGATGAAACTCAATAAATATTTACTGAGTACCTATATGTGCAAGGTAGTTGCAGGGAAGAAGGATGGATCAGAAACAAGTCATCCAGGAATACTGACTAGAGGGAGATAAGGCATGGACATAAATGACTGTAAGATAAAAAGTAACTCTTTGTTATAAAAGAGGTTAAGAAAGAATTATTTGTTAAAAAAGAGTAAGAATTATTTGTAAATTCAGAGGAGGAAGAGATTGATTCCAGCTGAACAGGGAAGTAGGGCTGGGAGCAGAGAAGAAGGACAAGAGACATTTTATGTTATATTACAGAAATAGGCCTTTAAGGACATGCAGAGATGGGGAGGCCCAAGGAATAGGAAGAGCAAAGGTATGGATGGCGGTGGAAGTATTGAATTAACTTTCTTGAACACTATGCATTTGTCCTGACAGTCAGGCCCACCCTTACCATTTGCAGGTCTTAGGGCTAGAGTATAGTGAGAGCCCACATTCCATCAGTCTAACTAGCTTAATTTATAAATTAAGCAAATAAGCTGCTAAATAAATAAAATGTGTTTCATTCTTCTACCTTGACAACATACCTTCATGACAACTTGGAAGACCACATTCCAATTTAGACTTCTTAGACTATCCTAATTCTGTATTGGGATATGGTAGTTCAGAAAGAGCTAGTTGGTAGCCCTTGGCCTCAGCATGTCTTATGGCTTTCTTCCTGCCCCCAATTCCATCCCAAATTATGAAGTGTCTTGGATATAAGGGTACCCTGGCCCTAGGTTCAAGCTCCATTATGCCTTTTACCTCTGCTTCCAGCAAACAGCCACTACTTGGCCACCCCTTTGAGCTAGAGGTATAAACTAGCTTAGAAGCAGTGTCAACCCGTGGGAGGATGGACCTGAGGAAGAGACCCCCCATGAAGGCCCTACTACTGGGTTCAGTACCATTTTGTCAAGGATTTCTTCAGTCCAGCATCAGGCTGGGGTGGGAGATGGGGAACATGGGCTATTGATAGATATACCCTCTTGTACCCATAAACATTCTGTGCCATGGGGGTGGGTACAGCCAGAGGAAGGCTAGAATTGGGCCAAAAGGCATGGGGCCTTCTAAAGTTCTGGATCTAAGGGTGATGCTGATTATAGCAACCTTTTGAAGTTGGAATGATTCCCATTTTCCATATATGGAATAGTCATGGTAAAAGGCACTTGACAGAAGACTGTTTCAAGTATTAAGTAATCATCTCTATAAACCTTTAACAGATACGTGGCTTGTTTATTCTTTGTTCTCTCTCTCTCTCTCTTTTAAAATATTTTATTTATTGGGATGCCTGGGTGGCTCAGTTGGTTAAGCAGCTGCCTTCGGCTCAGGTCATGATCCCAGCGTCCTGGGATCAAGTCCCACATCAGGCTCCTTGCTCGGCAGGGAGCCTGCTTCTCCCTCTGCCTCTGCCTACCACTCTGTCTGCCTGTGCTCGCTCTCTCTCTCTCTCTCTCTAACAAATAAATAAATAAAATCTTTAAAAAATATATATATATTTTATTTATTTATTTGACAGAGAGAGAGCACAGCATGGGGAGTGGCAAGCAGAGGAGAAGCAGACCCCCACTGAGCAGGGAGTCCGACATGGGGCTCCATCCTAGGACCCTGGGATTATGACCCGAGCCGAAGGCAGACACTTAACAACTGAGCCACCCAGGGGCCCCATTCTTTGTTTTCTTTATCATGATTTGCAAAGGCAACTTAGAAATAAGGACTTTTTAAAAAATATTGTTCCAAGGGGCTGGATTAATCCTGTGTCTTAATCTAGTTTAAATAACAGTAATGATCTACTGAAATGCAGGCAAGGGCACAGAGGAAGAAAGAAGGGGATGTAAAATTTTACTGGAACCTGTGGTGTCTTGGGAAGAGTTTAAAGAGTCAGGAATAGGGACACCTAGATGACTCAGTCAGTTAAGTGTCTGCCTTTGGCTCAGGTCTGGGTTCAAGTCCCACATCCAGCTCCTTGGTCAGTGGGGAGTTTGCTTTTCCCTCTGTCTACCACTACCCCTGCTTGTACTCTCTCTCTCTGACAAATAAATAAAATCTTAAAAAAAAAAAGAGTCAGGAATATTTGAGAGTGGATAGCTGGCAATTTTCAGTATGTTAAGGCAATGGTATTCTGAGAGGATAGTGAGAGAGGGGCTGCTGGTTATCATCCATCCACTCGATAGGAATTCGTTGATCCAATGTACTATTCACAGTGTGACGTTTGTGTTTGATATGCAAGACAAGTACAAAAGCAGGAAGGAATTCTGGTTCCTGAGATATTACGTAGCTAGGCAGATACTCCAGTCTACAAAGGAGTGGTGTCAGTTGTTTTAACTGTGGAATACATTTTCAGAGGAGTAGTGCCATATAAATTGTAGTTACATTCCCCGGTAGCCCATAAAGTCTGTGTAACTCATAAGTCGCCTAATAAACATTTAATGAATACCTAGTACATGCACAACTATATGCAGGCCTCTAAGGGTCTGTGGTAAGCACCGAAACTCCACAAAATAACAGAAATAACATAACAGAAACAGAAATAAACAGAAATAAAATAACAGAAACAGTTGCCACAAAATAACAGAAATTAATACTATTGTAACACATTAAAAAAACCAAGAAATTAAATATCGTTTTTGTTCTTAGTCTTGAATGATGGCACTTAATCAGGTTTAATAGAGGGAATAAGAACAGGTTTATTTTGGAGACCACTCTGCCCTTTGGAGAACTTAGTACTGGGTATGCTGGCTCCTTAGTGGATCATGTTTCACTTAATTCTTTTTTTTTTTTTAAGATTTTATTTATTTATTTGAGAGAGAGAGAGCATGAGAAGTGGGAGGGTCAGAGAGAGAAGCAGACTCCCTGCCAAGCAGGGAGCCCAATGCAGGACTCAGTCCTGGGACATGATCCGAGCCGAAGGAAGTCGCCTAACCAACTGAGCCACCCAGGCGTCCCTCACTTAATTCTTTTATATCAGCATCAATTTACATTAAGTTGTGATTAGAAATTTTTTCATTTATATATGAAATGAATAGAGAGCACAAAAGAGAGAGAGAGAGAATGTGTGTAAATAAGAGATAAGAGACTGGCAGAGATCCTTTCCTTTGGTATCTAGCTAGGACTTGGGAAGAGAGAGGGAGAAGAGGTTGCACAATGGGAGGAAAGTCTGCCTGTGATGAAGGAGGAAGAGTGGAGGGGCAAGACCATAAATGGGGAAGCCTGCCGGTGGAGAAGAGAGAGCCTACCAGTTTATTTCCCATTCTGGATGTGTTAGCTGTTGCTGGAGATGAGCAGGTGGGAGGGTGGGGCCCAGGGTCCTGGTGGTGATGGAAAGGTGAACTGTGGGCAGCCAGTTATTTGATGACACATCTCTAAAGGAGGTACCTGTGTCCTTGCCAAATCTATTGTGGTTATTTGAGGATGAGTGTGGATTATGGGTGTTCTTGTGAGAGAACAGAACTGTCCTAGGCATGAGGAATGTATCTCTAGGAGGGGGATGGGCACTTCAGATTAGAAAAATAGCAGGTGGTTCAAGCAGGAAACCACAATCCTCTGTAGGGGTGATAGGAGTGGATACTCTTTCCAAGGGAAGCCAAAGATCTTTCCAAATATTTACAGTTAAGGAAAATTGGATAGCAGGCTCATTTAGGCTTTGAAAGTGGTTTGTTGGTTAGAGAGGTTTACGGCACTTGACCTCTGTGATTATTGTATCTCATCTTACTGAAAAGATCATTACAAGGGGCAACTGGCTCAGTTGGTTAAGTGTCTGTCTGACTCTTGATTTTGGCTCAGGTCATGATCTCAGGGTCATGAGCTTGAGCCCCTGTGCTGGCTCTGAGCTGAGCCTGGAGCAGAAGGTAACATTTAACCGTAAGCTTTCTGTCTACTAATAGTGCTGATTGCTCTTACATGCATTTCATTCTCAAGACAACCCTACGAGGTAGAGTGCACTACAATTGCTATTTTATCTATGAGGAAACTGAGGTAGTAAAGGGTTAAATGTATTATTCAGGGCCATACAATTGATAAATTTTAGAGCCAGGAGTTGTGCCACTTTAAAATGTATACTCTTTACCAAATGTTACACATGTTATCTTATTGGCTTGGATAGAAACACTACAGTATGGCTTCTGGGGTTTTCTGTTCTATAGCCAGGAGATATATTTCAGAACTACTTAAGTTACTCATGTCCTTACCCCTCCTCCCACTCTCAGAGAATGATGATTATAATTATGTCACCAGTTATGATGTAGGTAGAGTACAGCCTAAGAATTGGGATTTCTAAAAACACCCCAGGTGATTCTAATGTGCAGCCAAGGTTGAGAACTACTGTTGGAGCAATAGGAAAGGTAAATACTATAAAAATATTCTCCTTTAACAAAAATAGAGAACATTGCAGATAAAGTTGACCACTTCCCCCAGTGAAGTGGTGAAAAGCAGGGGAGGACAAGCATAGGTATTATCCTAATAATAATCCTAAAAGGGGAAAGATGAGTCATGAGATACTCCCATTAAGCTCAGTATCAATTTTATTTTTATATTTTTTGTCCATCAAAGTGCAAAACTTGATTAGAATTAGGGATAAACCAGAAAAATAACTGAGAAGTTGCCAAGATTAGAATAGATTAAGAAAAGATTAATCATTGGAAGAAGAGTCAGATAAATCAGTTAAAAATATTTACATACAAAGTGCTATGGGAAATATACATATTATAAAATATTTCATTTTTAAAGAGCTTGTAATTTAGTTGAGATATAAAATACATGTGAGAAATTAAAGGTTATAATAAGTGTTACAGAGGGGTGCCTGGGTGGCTCAATGGGTGAGTCTCTGCCTTTGGCTCAGGTCATGATCTCAGAGTCCTGGGATCGAGCCCCGCATCGGGTTCTCTGCTCAGCAGGGGGCCTGCTTCCCCCGCCCCCCCGCCCCGCTTGCCTCTCTGCCTAATTGTGATCTGTGTCTGTTGAATAAATAAATAAAATATTTAATAAAAAATAAGTGTTATAGAAAGTCAGAAGAGGAGAAATCACTTCTATTGGAGTAATAATGCTTATGAATTATAGCACTTCCTATTTTTCAAGGTGCTTTTATATCCATATCCTCATATCCTGTGAAGTTTATAGGACAGATTTTACTGAAATCATATAGGTACATTTTACTAGTGAAAGCTCAGAGAAGAGAAACAGTATTTCTCATATCACCAAGAGAACAAATGGCAGAAATAGGAATAGCTAGAACACAGGTCTGCTGATTTGGTTCACTTTTTGATGTGCAGCGGAAACAATCAGAGTTGAGCTGAGCCCTGAGGAATGAGCAAGTTTGAGACAGGCCAAGAGGCCCTGAAAGGAGGGCACTCCAGGAGTGGGACATGGCCATCCACCTGTTCAGGGACCGGGAGCTGAGCCCTGCTGTAGGAAGTAAGGTAGGCCAGACTCTGAAGGGTCTTTGGAGCTCAGTTAAAGCCTTGGGATTTACACTTAAGTAAAGTGGAGCTAGTCAAGATTGTTGCAAAGGGGCAAGATATGGGGACAGCAGTATTTTCCTGAGCAGGACAAAGGGAGGAAGATTGAAAGAACTGAGCCACAGAGCTAGAGACTTGGGCTATAACGTGTAATGATAGAATAGTCTCAGGAATAACTTCTCCTATTTCTAGGTTGCTTTGGTACACATTTTGCATGGAAGAATGAAAGAGGTCCAGTAAGATAGATAATTCTTTAAGAATTTTTCTTGATGTATAACTTTACAAAGAACAGACATGAAATTGCTTCCTTCAGAGGTGACCGTGTGACACTGCAGGGACCACACTCTAGCCTGCCTCAGTGGTCGTCCCAAATAAAATTCAAATCTTTCTAGTCTTGTATAATTATTTTTTGCCCACCTCATAGATTCTTAGATGCAAACGGATGATATATGGAGAATTCTTGGCACTGCCTCTCACAAACTAATTGGTCAGTGTCATCTCTTATAATTTTCAAATGTGTAGATCTTTTCCTTCATGATTTAAAAATTTTTCTTGCTATCTACGTGGACTCCTCATACAGAGGTTAAGAGCAGAGACTGGAGTCTGACAAGCTTGAGTTCTATGATTATAAGATAGCCACAAACTCTCTGAGCCTCAGAAATGGGAATGGTGACACTAAGTTTTGGAGTTTGTGTAAGGGCTGTGATACACTGTATCCAAAGTGCTTAGTGTGTAGCAATTGCTCAATGCACAGTGGCCATTGTTTTATTTTTGATTCTACACAAATAGAGTGCTTGGAACAATAAATTGTAAATCTTTCTGAAAAATTTTCATTTACTCTGTATATTTGGAATTATTTAATATACTGTTAATTATAAGAATAGAGATGGGGAGTACACAGTGAGTGAAACGCAGCCCTCCACCTTCTTACAGTGGGGAACTTTTTTTTGTAATCATGGAAATACTACATAACTACCCAAAGTATATGAAATCAGCTAAGAAAATAAAGAATGTGTATCATGGTCAAAATCTTAAGATTTTTAACCAGATAGAAAATAAAAGAATCCATCTTTTGGGTTTTTATAAATGTATACAGTAAAAACATTTTTTACTTTGTTTTAAACACACATTTTAAAAGGTACTTACATCATAGTATACACCCTGGCCTGGCCAAGTTAAGCCTTTCTTCTTTGAATCCATTGGAAGATCAAGCAGCTCATATCTGTAAGGATTACCTGAAATTTTCAGGAAGAGCACAGTTATACTGAATATACAAGAACAGTTTTCTGTGAATGGGGTTTTGGGGTGCAATAGATAGAAACGAGATGATGGGGTAGAGAACAATGCAGGTGCACATTTTAGCTACTGTTATAGCTTTGTTTGAATTCTTCCTCCTCTTAACGAGCAGCACATGGGCCATACACAGTGAGACTGAGTCTCTAACCCAAGGTGTGGCCAGCAGCACAAGAGAGCCCCGTACTGCACCTCTCTGATTAATGAAAGGGATTCCCAGGTAAGTTGTTAACTTTTTTTTTTTATTAACATGTAATGTATTATTAGCCCCAGGGGTACAGGTCTGTGAATCATCAGGCTCACACAATTCACAGCACTCACCACAGCACATATCCTCCCCAATGTCCATAACCCAACCACCCTATCCTACCCCCCACTGCCCAGCAACCCTCAGTTTGTTTCCTGAGATTAAGAGTCTCTTATCGTTTGTTTCCCTCCTGATCCCATCTTGTTTCATTTTTTTCCTTCCCGACACCCCAAACTCCCCACGTTGCCTCTCAAATTCCTCGTATCAGGGAGATCATATGATAATTGCCTTTCTCTGATTGCTTAGTATAATGCTCTCTGGTTCCATCCATGTCATTGCAAATGTCAAGATTTCATTTCTTTTGATGGCTGCATAGTATTCCATTGTGCATATATACTACATCTTCTTTATTCATTCATCTGTTGATGGACATCTAGGTTCTTTCCATAGTTTGGCTATTGTGGACATTGTTGCTATAAGCATTCAGGTGCATGTGCCCCCTTGGATCACAACATTTGTATCTTTAGGGTAAATACCCAGTAAATTAAAATTTTCCTGGATCCTCCTTCTGGTCTCTGGAGGCTTGGCAAATACATTTCTGTACCACCTGATTTGGGCTTTCCCTAACCAAAAATCAAGATGTAGAATTAGTACTTGCTTACCAAAAAGTTATTGCAAGAGAACATTTTAAAGACTCTCGCTTCTTAGGTATTAAGTGGTGGTTTGATAAACTTTATCAAACACAGCATGGCCTCCACTGGTCCTGTAATAAGTTCTACATTAAAGAATGCTCTAACATCCATCCTTGGGGTAATAAGAGCGAAGGTTGGCATTTAGTGAACATTTACCATGTACCAGGGCTGTACTAAGTGTTTTATATCTATCATCACATTACTATGAGGGAGGTATTGTTATTTCCACTTTAACAAATGAAACTGGGCACAAAGAATATAAGCAGCTTGCCCAAGATCACATAGCTAGTAAGTTGAATAATTCAAACTCAGGCAATGTGTTACTAGGGCCTGCACTCTTAACCCATATACTATTGATTTCTATTAGAGAAAAGTTAAAATAAGTGTAAAAATAAAGAGTAGGAAACCTAATGCAATAGTAGTTTTTGGAAAGGTCATTTATAAAGTCATACAATATACTCATCTTTTTAAAGTCCTCCAAGAGGAACTTTGCTATGGTCCATGGTACGTGGTAGAGCTAGAATTCTATCCATGCAGTCTGACTCCATAGCTCTTAAACACTCCACTATTATGTCTCTCAAAATGTTACTATGTCCTAATGAGGCACTGAAGCCAATATTGATGATGGTAAACATTTGGACCTCAGTATTTATGGACCTTGAGAGCTTGTTTGGAGGTTCTAGCAGGGGAGCGCAGCTACTTGTATACCCTTGACCGAAGAATGGTCCTCTCCTCTATCGGGGAAGGTCGTCCTCTTCGAACGAGCGTGCAGCTTTGGGAGGGACGGACATGGAGTGGTGAGGGAGGAAGGGGACACCCGCCTAGCCAGCCAGATCAGCCGAATCAACCCTGGCAATCAGTGGGGTGACAGATGTCGCAGCCAGATTGCCCTCACATCCTGGACCTCAATATTTATGTACAGAGAAGCTGCATTATAGGACAGGTCTTGGGTTTTTCCTTCATCTCAGCCTAAATTTAGTCAATAAGTGTCTTTCTCTGCTGACCATGCACCTTTTCTGTCACCTTTAATTACCTCTTCTCTAGTATGTTCAGTCTTTCTCCATAGGTTTTTTTCTTTGTGTTAAGGTGTCTAGTGTGGGGGAATCTTGATGACTAATATATTGGGCTTACTATCCCAATACACATCTGGAAAGACCCCAAGGTTTGCATCTGAAGAAGATGCCCCAAGGTGTTAAGAGGACCTAAACAAACTCTTCCCATTTCCTTCCGAGTGTTATTTCAGTGACAGCCTTTCAGTTTCATCACAACTGCTATACTTATGCGTAGACCCTGATGATCTGAGCCAAATATCATCCTTGTGCTGATCACCTGGACTAGGGTGAAATCTTGAAAAGGTAAACCGTGAGAGAGAGCAGGAAGGAAATGAAAATAGAAAATACAGGTAGAATAAAAACAATGTTTCTGATTCTACCATGGAAGGCTCTGTATAAAGAAGAAAAGTTAAGAGCACCTGCAGAGAATCTGATGTACTTGGTCTGTGGTAGGGTCCCAGCCACTGTTAAGAACAACTTTCATAATCTACTGGTAGGTCACACTTCTGTGACTTGAGTCCTTTGCCCTACTTAGTTAATTTTATTATTGAATACAATTCAAATATGAGAAGACTCAATACTGTTCTGATATCAAATCACATTTACCTCTTGTTTTAAAAATCGTTGTACCATAAGGCTTCGTTGGCACAGTGGGAGGAAATGGCTGTTGGCTTCGGGCTTTAATGCCTGTGTAGAGATCCTTAGGTGATGTAAACGTCGGGAACATGGCACCTCGGGAGATGTGTGTGTGGTATGGGTGCTCAATCGGATATGAGGAACAGATTTCCCTGAGATTTAGTTGAGCAAACAAAACAGAAGTGCAATTGAAAAAAATTAATCATGAAGTAGTTATTGGGATTCTTCTGTCAGGTCCTGTTCTAATCCCTGAGGATATGACAGTGAGCCAAAGTCCCTGGACTCACGGAGTTAGTTTCTGGTGGAGTATATTCCACTAAACATGAGATTTTCTTAATTTTGCTAGACAAATTTTTAAAATAAATCATACTGAATTATTTATTGGTGTATAACTCTCACGACTATTGCAGAAGATACATGAAATTTGTAGTTTTTAGAATGCTATAGGAAGAATTTCTAGTTGCTTTCAATTTCTGTCCCCTGTTTTAAGAGGATCCCAGTACTTTATTTTATGGGATCATTTTGGGCATTCAGTATGCAGAGTGATCTCTAATCATTTTGCATTGAACTTTCAATCTAGGCCATCTGTTTCTTTTAAGCAGTCAATCAACAAACTATCCTGCCTGGTTATGTATGCAGTACTGTTTAGAAATCAAAAAGCCAAAAATTGCTAGTGTGTTGATGGAAAAAAAAAAAAGTTAAAAAACCCACAGGGATATAATTTTCCTATAATTTGAAAAACTAGCAGAGTTCTTGAAAGAACTAGCAGATCGTTAAAAAAAATTGTGAGAGCTGGCCCAGATTTGGGCCCCTGCTGCTTCCTTGGCTCACTGATGCAAATCTGTACTGAATTCTGTAGTCTTGGCATCTTGGTGGGCTCTCTGAAATACCTAGCAGTATAAGATTCTTAACAAGTTCCTGGTCTCTCCTAGATACCACAAGAAGTTAAGGTTGATTTGTAAGATCACCACGCATTTTACATAACAATCCAGAGAAAAAGTTGACTCCAAGCAAAAGTCTTTCACAAGGCCAGCTAGTTTTTTCTGTTTTTGTGTAAAGTGATTTGGTTTTCTTGCCCTTGTCACAAACTCTTCTCAGGTGAACACATTTTTGCCTTGGGTATAGCATCATTTTATTGTGAATCACTAAGCACTTCTCTGACTTATTTACTTTGCTTAAAAAGCACCACATCAATTACTACATGGCTTGGTATGAGGCACAAGCTCATCAACTCTGTGATGACATAAGAACATAGAATCAAGACTTTCATTCCTCAGTTCTAACTGACTGATGTCCCTCGTAATCATAAAACCACTAGCCTAGTAACTGCTTTGAGTGAAGCAATACTGGCTGTACCTCATTTTATAGAAGACATAATAATTTCCATTTATTCTAAATAAATATTTCCACTGTCTAATTTGGTGGATTCTGTAGTTAACTATCCCTCTTGAATTCACTTCCCCTTACAATTGGCTTGAAAATAAGTGATCATTTATAGTTTTAGCAAACTATTTGTGTGAATAAAACAGGAATGAACACATTTTTGCTCATGGAGAGGATGTCCAGTCTAAGTTAGGAAAAGGATGGAGTTTACTGAGGTCTAGTAAAAAGCCCATAGTTCTAGGGGAAGTTCTTAGGACATTCAGAGCCTTGGGCGACTGCAGGTGGAGTGGTCAGGAAGCAGGGAACCTGGGCAAGAGAGATAGAGACCCCGGGGACAGTGGAGAATGAAATGAGAAAGGCTGGTGTTCAAATACTGTTGAGCAGTCAGAGACATTTAGTCACAAAACATACTGGAAAGAATGGCTGAGTTAATAGAGTGTAATGATTGTCTCAATATGTGCTAACTAATTTACTTATCTGGGAAGAAGATTCATCCTGATTCTCTTGGATTTTTTTCCTAGTATGTGTCAGTTTGAGCAAAGATGGATGAATTAGTGGGAATGGGGAATCAATGAGGGATTAAATTTTTTAAACTTCCAATACCATTTCCCACAGACTTGATGAAGTTTAAGGAAATGTGATATGACTGTTTCGTAAAATGGCCACATTTGTACAAAAATATCTCAGTGGGTAATGTGGAAGATCCTGAGACATTGTAACTACTGTATGAATAGGAATTATACTCAGAGGACATTGCCTTGACATATTGTTAATCCCAACAATAACTACAACAACAACAACAGTAAAGCATTTATATGCTAGGTCCTGTGCTAACTGCTTTATCTCTAACCTTTATCAGAGGATCATTCAACAAGCTAAATAAATGCTAGCATGCTCCCAGAGGTCAGGGCAGGGTGGCCCCATTTTCAACTAATCTGATGTTGGTAAGGACTTTCTGACAAAGCCCATTACATTGGTTTTCATTGTATCTTGTTCTCATCACAAAGACATGACCAGAAAGTAGAGATTGAGGCCAAGATCATGTTAAATTACAAATAAAGAACCACAATAATTTCACAAGCCATTTTTTCCTCCTGGGGATTGGTTCCCTTGATAGAAAGTTAGCTTGCAAAATGTGTATACATAGTTATTGGGTCCTTCTGGTTTTATCTGTAGCTAGGATTTTGGCTTTGTGAAGAAGGGATAAAAGGTTAGGAAGTTAGGAAGGCACGGAGAGGCCCTGATTAATCATGATCATTTGGGATGAAGGGAGAAATTTTTTCCCCTCAGATTCTAGAAACTGTTTCCTAGTTAATAGTATTGAGTTATTTCTGGTAATGATTTAGCAAAACATATTTTACTCTAAGATCTGTAAGCTATGGACTCTGTGTGTCTTGAGTCTACGTATAATATGAGATTTTATTCAATATCTTATATATATTATAAAGGTTATTTTGGTTTGTTAAAAAATCTGAATAAAGTATGGATTTTAGTGAATAGCAATGCATTTAGTGAATGAGTAATAATGGCTCATGAATTATGACAAATATACCATACTAATAGAGGATGTTGTTAATAGGGAAAGTGGGTATGAGGTATATAGGTGTTCTGTACTATTTTTCACATAATTCTGTAAATTCAAACTGTACTAAAGTAAAAAGTTTATTAAAAAAAGGTTAGCAGGGTATATAATACCAGCCTCTTCTCCCACTTGTTAAAAAAATCTTTCATGAGGGGCGCCTGGGTGGCTCAGTCATTAAGTTAAGCCTTTGCCTTCAGCTCAGATCCTGATCCCAGGGTCCTGGGATTGAGCCCCCACATTGGGCTCCCTGCTCAGCAGTGAGCCTGCTACTCCCTCTCCTACTCCCCCCCTGCTAGTGTTCCTTCTCTCACTGTGTCTGTCTCTGTCAAAAAAATAAAATCTTAAAAAAAAAAAATCTTCCATGGAAAGGCATATTTATCCTCACACTGTTTGAGACTTAAGGATTGCCAATATTTCCTTCTTGATTGTAACAGGGGAGGAAAATATAAGTATATACTTACCCTACTGTTGAATTAGGTGGTTTGGGTATCCTAGAATAAAAACAGGAAATAAATCCTAATTTTTAATGTTAAGGACTTTTTAAGCATACATTCCTTTTAGAAATTTGCTTAAGAATAATGATGTATCCCACTTTCAAACTACAGTGTCTTTAAGATAATATTCTTGATTGGCTTTCTGGAACACTGGATATTGACCAGACAGATATGATATCCTCATATGTCACTTCTGTCGATCCATTTAACTTCAGTCCCACTCACCACCCATTTTGCATTTCCTATTTGCAGTGCAGGTGCAGGACTTACTGCTCCTAATGATAATATGGTTTTGGTTCTTGTTGACATTCACCCTTATAAGCAGGCAATAGCCAAAGTGCTCAGAGGCAGCCTGACACCATGCATGTGGTGCAATTACATGACCTAAAGTGACCTGAGTAGGGCCTGGTGGGACAAGATGTGTAAGTACTGTGTGTGCTTTGTCCCTTTGCCCAGGATTGCTGATCTCTCATGATAGTAAATATTGCCCAGTTGACAGAAGGGCTAGAACAAAACTGAACAAGTTCCTGGAGGCATGTCTTTTCTGAATCAGTTCATCTGAAAGTTGTGTATTTACTAATTACTCTGAGCCTGCCTGCCAAGAAATAATATTGAAGTCCAGGAGCAAAGTCCACACTAGAAAAGGACTGTTACCTGCTTTTATTGGACTCAGCACTTAATTTCAGCCTATGCAGATATTTCTGAAATATTTCAGGCATGAAAAATGAATATAATGTTATCTGTTGATAGCAAAGATCCATAAAATGGAGTATACTATTCAATTTTTATATGCTTATTTAGAAAGTCGTACATAAGCTATATAATTTTTTGAGTCCACAGAGTATTACAAACACATAATTCACATTAATTTTAAGAGGTTTATATCTTTCTTTATTTGGACTCCAGGTTTGTAGGCTTGGAACTAGAAAAAAAAACCCCTGAAATATGTCTTCCAGTTATATTTGTGGTTGAGTTGGGGTGGTGGGGGGAGCAGTGAGTATGAAGAACCCCAGGGGTATTGAGTTATTAGGGTGGCTATGAAACATTAAATCATTAAATTTAAATTAAAAATTAAAATTTTTCTCAAGTGACAAGTTTAGCTATGCTATTAACAAGTATATACCTAAAATGCATTTAATTTAAAATGGAAAAAATAATTTAAAGGAAAACTTTTCAAAAAATTACGAGTTTGAAAGTTTGAATAAAAATTAAAAATACTCAGAGACACCAGTTCCTTGACTTGAACCAGTCCATTATTTTACTGCTGCACTCTACATTTACTTTACAAAGTTTACTGATCCCAAAGGGATAAACAGAGCCTAGCAACCACAAAATTCATGTCTTTTTGGCTCCCTCTTGTGGCTGAAGTCTGTATTAAGTTTCTTCCTATAAACATTCCCAACAGTTCTAATAGTTAAAGGTAAGGAAGTGGTATTTTCATTGTTAGTTCAGTGTTGTCAGTGTTTTATTTTTATCTCAAAATCAAAAAGTATGCTTTTGTAATATGTACACCAAACTATTTCAAAGAGGAAAACATAATATGCTGGAAAATAATTCCTCTAAGCAAAGGATAAATTAAAAATATTCCTTATCCAAAAAGGAGACTAAGGGAGTAATTTTATTACAAGTTATTTGTTAGTTGTCATAATTAACCTCCAGCCTCATAAGATCCTGATGAAAACTACTGTTGAGGGCACTGGGGCATTTTCTATGAACCTTTTAAGAAATTTAACTGATTCTTACTAGATTAACTAGGTCAAAGGCAGGGAAGGGGACCCAGCTGATTTGTGTGAATTCTTTCAAACATTACTATTCCATATTTTGTGGGTTTTTTTCTTGTTAAATGCCACAAACTCTTAGTGGGTTTTGGATTATTTATTTTATTTCTGTTTCTTTGGTCTTGGTTTCTATGATTAATGATACCTGTTTTTTTTTTTTTTAAAGGAACACTTTTTCTAAAAGTTCCCATTTTGGGGCTTTTTTTATTTCTCCTATAACTCATTTTTACTTAAAAAAGTTATTTGGCCCGATATAAGGAAGAGAAACTCCAAACTTACAAAGAATCATTTCCATAGATGTCACTTTTTTTATTCTGCGTCAAATAATAGAATTGTTCAATAGGAAGTTTTCTGAAAAGAAAAGATTAAGTTGAACATCTTTTCAAATTAACGCAGTGATGTCCAATATAAAAGACAAATAGACTAATATAACCATGTTTATATGGAAATTCTCTTCAAACTGACCTGGCCACATCTGAGTTTGCCAGCAGAAATTATTAACCCTAAGTATCTCATAGAGAAAAATCTCCTTAGGTGTGCTAGTCAGCCCTCTGGGGGCAGGTTGATTACACTGAACCCCTTCCATCAAAAAAGAGATGATTTATTCCCGCATGAGTATATACTTACAAAGATGGATTTGCCTTTACTTCTCACTATACTTATGTCAGTTACATCACCAGTGGACTTACTGAATACTTTCTTCGCTGCATGCCATCTTACAAAATACTACTTTTGACTAAGGAACTCAATTTACCACCAAAGAAATAAAAGCACTGATTGAATTTAGAGGACACACTGGTCTTACCATATTTACAGAAGGTAGATGAGCCTAATGATTCATTTGTGGCTGAAGCTTGAGGCATTTTTTTCTATTCTAACAGGATTACCTACTTAATCTTTCAATCTTCTCTTCAAATTGGAGAATTATCAGGATTTTGTTGACTCACCTAGTCTCCATATGCTTTTGGAATGCAGGGATGGGATTGGGTATAATGCCTCTCAACCAATAATGTGGCTTCCCACTGTACCTGCAACACTTCCAGGGAGAGTCTGGAAATACATGCTGCTGGTATTATTTTGGTTGTCACAATGAATGAGACTGGTATTAGGTTAAGGGCCAGAGATGTTAAATATCTAACACTATATGGGACAAAGAATTGTCCCACTCCAAATGCCATCTTGAGAAACATTTAGTTAGAACTGGAATAAACTACATAGAATTTTCTTTCCTTGGCACATTAAAATTAATGGCATAATGTGTTCTCTTTGTATTGTTTAGCAGGCTGCTGGTAAATTTCCTATTTATTTCACTTTTTAGGTAATAGGAGAGGGATAGTCTATGATTTTGCTTAATAAACATTAACCTTCAAGCATCACTACCACAACCACCACTGCCACTGCCCCTACTACTTATCATTATTATAGAGTGCTAGTTATAGTTAGCAGGAATTTCAGAGTAGTCTTTAGTTCACAGAATTCTGGATGTCTATTTAACAGCTTCTTAACATTTGCCAGTACGTTAGAGGAAGATCCATTTCCTTTTTCTGAAACAAAGTAAAAACGCTGCTACTTTACTAACTTATAAAAAGAAGTGCTTATGGGGGCGCCTGGGTGGCTCAGTTGGTTAAGCATCTGACTCTTGATTTCAGCTCAGGTCATGATGTCAGGGGGGTGAGATTGAGCCCCACGTGGGCTCCACACTCAGTGCAGAGTTGGCCTGAGATTCTCTCTCCCTCTCCTTCTGCCCTATCTCTGCTTTCGCACATACATTTGCACTTTCTCAATAAATAAATAAAATCTTAAAAAAAAAAAGAAGTGTTTATGGAAGTGAAAATGAAGTTACAAATTTTATTACTTTGTAATGTCATTCTTCTAAGTGAATGTATGCCGAATTAGGTGATAATAGCTTTGCTTGGAATTTATGAAACTTGCCTCTCTGGTTAAGTAGATACTGTTAAAGTTCCTTTACAAGAGTTTTACTTAGATACAGTTATGTCACAAAGCGCTGGGAGGAAGAGTGACATTGGGAAGGAGGATGTTTCATTGGAACATGCATATATAAACGTATGTGATCATAATTCCATTAGTAAGCCGTGTTCTTTTACTTTCTTAACCTCAGATGACATACCGTAGAACATTTCACTGGATACTTTCCTAAGCAGTAGGTACTTTCAGTTTACCAAGTCAGATGACAGGAGGGCTGGTGAGGCAAAGGAGTGATCCTGTTCCCGGTAAGTGACACCTGTATGTCACCACAGCACCCCCCTGCAAATCTCCTACAGGGGAAGGTGGTAGAGTATGATTGGTAGTACAAGCTCTTATGTGGACCACATGAGGCCTCACACCTCAGAGAGCTGGAAAATACTCTGTTACTTTGTATAAAAGTCTCTTTTTTGGGAGAAAGAAAAATACTGTTGCACAAGTTATTCCGTATTAAGAAACAAGTAAAAACTATGCTGTCATTGTCAAGGGATGTGCGTTATATCTGAAAACAGGATTGTGTCCTAAATATATTTTTAAGAGATAAATATGCCAGAGTGGTTACATTTGACCTAAAAGGATGTGAAGAGAACAGAATACAGGAACCTGCATTTCTGAGTTGGGGATGGTGGGCGTTCTAATCGGAACAAGTACTTTATCTCCCAGTGGCCTACCCAAGGCTGCCTTCAGTGAGGCAGCAAACACAAACCTCTCATTTCAAACTGGATTTCCCTTAAGAAACTCATCTTTGGGTCTCTCTTTGCTCTAGGATTCTGTGAGTACAATTCTGATCCTTTTAGAAGGTTGTGCATTTTTTAAATACATAAATTTTGAGGGTAACCCACTCCGTAAGGAGCTGTACCTCTAGTATCTAGCACAACGCTTACTATACTCAAATTACTGCATAAATGAATAGCTGGAGTAAATCATGAGTGGCATGAATGGGTGAAAGAATTTGCTTGGGCTTTGGACTCAAAGAAATGTGGACTCCAGTCCCTTTCCACAACTTCATAGTTAGTTGTCTGATCCAGGGAAAGGTCCTGCTGTGTATTGTAAAACCAGGAGAACAATAGTCTCTTTGAAAAGATATTATAGATCTGTATTATATTATAAAGTAAGTTCCATGAGAGTGAGGACTTAAAAAATGTGTTGGATGAATGAATGATCTTGAGGTCCTTGCTATCTAATAATGTGTAGATGTTTGCATCTTTCTAATAGGACTGACAGGCCTTTTCATTTGCCTGCTTGTTATTGGTTCACTGAGGCTTCATTAAGGTTGTTGGCTGCCACTTGTCATTAATGTGGCTGTTTCTCTACTTGCAGCTTGTCTTCCTTAATTTATTTTTTTAAATGGCTTTAGCTAGATTGTTGTAAACTAGGTAAGCAGGATTGTTAGATAAAAATGAGTAGGTAGGTACCGTGTTAAAGTTTGATTGTGCTTTGAGTAAATTTCATAGTTTTTTTTAAAGTTTCATATTTTTCGTAAATAGTTAATGTGACATTTAATTTACTCAGTTTTTTTTGCTTTCTCTTTAGTTTTAATGTGTTTTGAATAAAATTGTTGAAAGTTGACTGTAAAAGTTATAAATGATTATTGCAATATTTTAATACTTGAAAATGGTGCCCAGTAGATTCTGATGAGTACAGATTGATGAACAAATTAGAAATCAAAAGTTCCCCAAATCAACAACATCTGTACAAATTAGGCCAGCTATTTGCTCAAGCAAAAACATTTTTAATTTAATGTCTCTCAGGAATATTCCCATCTAGTTTTAGATAAAATGTGACTAGCAAGGGAATTAATCAAAATTTCTGACCACAATACTTAAACATCTTTAAGGATTGCAGAAACATCCATAAACTCAGATTTTTTTTTGTACTGATTTCAGAATTAGAAATTATATAATTAGTTTTTCCATCTGTGTCTTTTCATAAACAGTAAAAGAAGTAAGTTTGGAGGCAGATTTAACTCATAGTAGAAATAAAGAAAAATGAAAAGACCTCTGTGTGAAGGGGAGAAAGTTTACTTACCTTGGCCAGGTTTCTCCACCAAATCCATAATGCTGATGTCCTTTGCCCATGACATGAGGAGATTCACATTTTGGCCTGTATTCCTCAGGGAGTGAAATGGGCATTATCCCACCATATTCCCTATCAGCACCCCATCGATGTCTACATTGTTGGAGGGACTCCCTTAATTCCTGATACCTATGAGAAAAGAGAGACTTATGAAATCATTTCAACATGGAATGCGATGGTCAGAATGTTTTTGTCCCCTAAGTCCATATGTTGAAATTCTAATGCCCGATGTGATGGTAGAAGAAAGTGGGGCCTTTATTCAGTGACTAGGTCGGAAGAGAGTCATCATGAATGGGACTAATGCTCTTATAAAAGAGACCCCTGAGAGCTTACTAGCCCCTTCTACCATGTAAGGACACAGCAAGAAGGTGCTAGGTCTCCAAAAACAGACACATAGATCAGGAGAGCCCAGAAATGGACTCTCAACTCTATGGTCAACTAATCTTTGACAAAGCAGGAAAGAATGTCCAATGGAAAAAAGACAGTCTCTTCAACAAATGGTGATGGGAAAATTGGACAGCCACATGCAGAAAAATGAAACTGGACCTAAGTCAATTGGAGAAAGACAACTATCACATGATCTCCCTGATATGAGGAAGTGGAGATGCAACGGGGGTGGGGGTTAAGGTGGTAGGAAAAGAAAAAATGAAACAAGATGGGATCGGGAGGGAGACAAACCAAAAGAGACTCTTATGTCATAAAACAAACTGAGGGGGGTGGGGGGGAGAGGGGTTGGGAGAGGGTGGTGGGGTTACATTATATGTTTAAATAAAAAAGCTTAAAGGAAAAAAAAATGAAACTGGACCATTTCCTTACACCACACACAATAATAAATTACAAATGGATGAAGGACCTCAATGTGAGAAAGGAATCCATCAAAATCCTTGAGGAGAACACAGGCAGGAACCTCTTCAATCTCAGCTGCAGCAACTTCTTCCTAGAAACATCACTAATGGCAAGGAAAACAAGGGCAAAAATGAGCTATTGGGACGTCATCAAGGTCAAAAGCTTTTGCACAGCAAAGGAAACAGTCAACAAACCAAAAAGACAACTGACAGAATGGGAGAAGATATTTGCAAACGACGTATCAGATAAAGGGCTAGTATCCAAAATCTATAAAGAGCTTATTAGCAAACTCAACACCCAAAGAACAAATAATCCAATGAAGAAATGGGCAGAGGACATGAACAGACATTTCTGCAAAGAAGACATCCAGATGGCCAACAGACACATGAAGAAGTACTCCACATCACTCAGCATCAGGGAAATACAAATCAAAACCACAATGAGATACCACCTCACACCAGTCAGAATGGCTAAAATTAACAAGTCAGGAAATGACAGATGCTGGCGAGGACGTGGAGAAAGGGGAACCCTCCTACACTGTTGGTGGGAATGCAAGCTGGTGCAACCACTCTGGCTGGAAAACAGTATGGAGATTCCTCAAAAAGTTGAGAATAGAGCTACCCTATGACCCAGCAATCGCACTACTGGGTATTTACCCTAAAGATACAAATGTAGTTAGTGATCGGAAGGGGCACATGCACCCGAATGTTTATAGAAGCAATGTCCACAATAGCCAAACTATGGAAAGAACCTAGATGTCCAGCAACAGATGAATGGATAGGAAGATGTGGTATATATACACAATGGAATACTATGCAGCCATCAAAAGAAATAAAATCTTGCCATTTGCAACTACGTGGATGGAACTAGAGGGTATTATGCTGAGCGAAATAAGTCAGTCAGAGAAAGATGATTATCATACGATCTCCCTGATATGAAGAATGTGAGAGGCAACGTGGGGAGTTTGGGGGGTAGTGAAGGAAAAAATGAAACAAGATGGGCTCAGGAGAGAAACAAACCATAAGAAACTCTTAATCTCACAAAACAAACTGAGGGTTGCTGGGGGGGAAGGGGGTAGGGAGAGGGTGGTTGGGTTATGGACATTGGGGAGGGTATGTACTATGGTGAGTGCTGTGAAGTGTGTAAACCTGGCGATTCACAGACCTGTACCCCTGGGGCTAATAATATATGTGTATAAAAAATTAAAAATTAAAAAAAAAAGAAAAAAAGAAGGTGGCAGGTCTCAACCAGGAGGAAGGCTTTCACCAGAATGTGACCATGCTGGCATTATGATCCTGGACTTGAAGCCTCCAGAACCGTGAGAAGGAAATGCTGTTTGTAAGGAGCGACCCAGTCTATGCTATTTTGTTACAGTAGCGTGAACAGACTAAGACAAAGTTCCTATAGCTTCAAAATTACTTTTGGATTGCATTTTTAAAACACAGACTTCTCTGTGCTGGGTAAATTATGAGATACACTGTTGCTCTAGGAGATCTTCCATGCCTTTTCACCCACCCTCTCAGACGTGGCCTGCCCCCACCCCTCATTCACTGCCCGGAACTCTGTCCCCTTGGAACCAAACTACCCAGAAGACCTCAGAATGTCCCTGTGTTCAAAGCTGGCTGATGGTAACACAGGAAAAGGAAAGCAAGATGGAGATCACTTAAATGCCAAGCACTATATCTTGCACCTAATATGTGGTATTTTGCTCACAAGAGCTCTGTGACGTGAAAGTAATAATGATATGCCTAAATAATGGGGCAGTAGGACACAGGGGGAGTCAGCATTATTTCAGGGGTCAGCAAAATCACAAGCTCACTAAGAATGATCTGTAGAACAAATAAATAAACACCTTACGAATACCACACTACCAATTTTCAAATACATGTGGGTATTGCATACTTAAATGAAACTTCATTGTAAAGCACTGTCAAATACATAAAAGCTTCTGGTCATTATGTTTTTTTCAGTGTCAGTCAATGAATCATGACACACGTGTGGGAGATAAAAACTGTTGACAATGAACAGAAAAACAAAGAGGTCCTCATCTTTGAAAAATACTGAGAATCACTGCACTGTCGCATTGTAACTACACTGAATCATCAGCAGAGTCAGTACCTTTGGGACAGTGCTGAACTGTTTAGAGTGGTATCCTTACGCCAAAAGCCCAATTTTTGCCATCAAAGTATTTAAAACTAGACAAGGAAGTCAATACACAGCTATGAAAGACATCATCAGATGGCTGAAGGAACAAGGTTAAATTCTTGAGGGCCTACCGATTATTACTATTATTATTTTTTTACAGTTATTCATGTGCTAATTTCTTTTAAACATCTTATTGAGATACAGTTGATATGCCATATAAGTCATCCATTTAAAGTGTACAATTAAATGCTTTTTAGTATATTCACCAATATGTATAACCATCACAATAATTTTAGAACATTTTATCACCTCAAAAAGAAACCTTGTACCCTTTAGCCGTCATTTCCTCACTTGTCCTTCCCCACCCAGGCCAAAGCAACCACTGATCTCTTTTCTGTCTCTCTCTTTTTTAAAAATATTGGAACTTTTTTCTTTTAAATAAACATATAATGTAACCCCACCACCCTCTCCCGACACCTTTCCTCCCCACCCCCCTCAGTTTGTTTTATGACATTAAGAGTCTCTTTTGGTTTGTCTCCCTCTCTTTTTTATATAACCCTCCTAGTGCCTTGAAATAGCTCTTTGTGGTTCTGATTTGCATTTTCCTAATGACTAATGATGTTGAGCATCTTTTCACATACTAATTGGCCATTTGTATATGTTCTTTGGAGAAATGTCCATTATTCAGATCCTTCGTCATTTTTAAATTGGGCTCTCTTTATTACTGAGGTATAAAATTACTAAATATGCGGAGACCCTTCTCAGATATATGATTTGCAAATATTTTCTCCTACTTTGTCTCTATGTTGTCTTTTCATTTTCTTGGTAGTATCCTTTGAAGCACAAAGTTTTTTATTTTAATTTTGATGAAGTCCAGTTTACCTGTTTTCTCTTGTTTCTTGTGCTTTTAGTGTCAAGAATATAGTGCTGAATCCAAGATCATGAAGATCTGTCTGTTTTCTTTTAATAGTTTTTATAGTTTTAGCTCTTACACATTTAGGTCTTTGATCCATGTTGATACGTTAATTTCTATTCATGGTGTGAGATAAGGATACAGCTTCATTCTTTTGCATGTGGATATCCAGTTGTCCCAGCACCTTTTGTTGAAAAGAATAGTCTTTCCTCATTGAATGGTCTTGGCTAGAGATTTTTTTTAATTTAAATTCAGTTTAATTAACATTTTAGCGTATTATTAGTTTCAGAGGTAGAATTTAGTGACTCATCAGTTGCATGTAACACCCAGTGCTCCTTCCCTCAAGTGCCCTCCTTAATGCCCATCACCCAGTTACCCCATCCCTCCATCGTCCTCCCCTCCAGCAACCCTCAGTTTGTTTCCTATAGTTAAGAGTCTTATATAATTTGCCTCCCTCTCTGCTTTCATCTTAATTTTCCTTCCCTTCCCCTATGTTCATTTGTTTTGTTTCCTTCTTTTTTTAGGTTTTATTTATTTATTTGAGAGAGAGCATGAGGGGGGGAAGGTCAGAGGGAGAAGGAGATTCCCTGCTGAGCAGGGAGCCCAGGACTCCAGGATCATGACTTGAGCTAAAGGCACTTAACCAGCTAGCCACCTACATACCCTCTCTTTTGTTTCCTTAATTCCACATTTAAGTAAATCATATGATTTTTGTCTTTCTATGACTGACTTATTTTGCTTGGCATAATACTCTCTAGTTCCACCCACATTGTTGCAAATGGCAAGATTTCATTCTTTTTGATGGCTGAGTAATATTCCATCACACACACACACACACACACACACACACACACCCATACACCCATGTCTTCTTTACACATTTATCTGTTGATGGACAAGCAGATTGTCTTTTGATTTTAAAAAATGGACGCCTGGGTGCACCAGGGGCACCTGGGTGGCTCAGTGGGTTAAAGCCTCTGCCTTCAGCTCAGGTCATGATCTCAGGGTCCTGGGATCGAGCCCTGCATAGGGCTCTCTGCTCAGCAGGGCCTGCTCCCCCCCGCTTTTCCTGCCTCTCTGCCTAGTTGTGATCTCTGTCAAATAAATAAATGAAATATATATATATATATTTTTAAAGATTTTATTTATTTATTTGACAGACAGAGATCACACAAGCAGGCAGAGAGGGGAGGGGAGAAGCAGGCTCCCTGCCGAGCAGAGAGCCCGATGCAGGACTCGATCCCAGGACCCTGGGATCATGACCCGAGCCGAAGGCAGCGGCTTAACCCACTGAGCCACCCAGGCGTCCCAAATGAAATATTTTTTAAAAATGGAAAGTCATGTAAAAGAGCAGAAGCCCTTGCTCCTAAGCTTTATCTAGAGCTCCTTTAATAGCAGTTCTCAAAGTGTGGACCGTGGACTAACAGCAGCAGCAGCATTTCTCTTTTTTTTTTAAAGATTTATTTATTTATTTATTTATTTGATAGACAGAGATCACAAGTAGGCAGAGAGGCAGAGAGAGAGAGGGGGAAGCAGGCTGTCCGCAGAGCAGAGAGCCCAATGTGGGGCTTGATCCCATGACCCTGGGATCATGACCCGAGCCGAAGGCAGCGGCTTTAACCCACTGAGCCACCCATGCGCCCCCAGCATTTCTCTTTTTTAAAAAGATTTATTTATTTGAGAGAATTTGAGCTCACAGGTGGAGTGAGGGGCAGAGGTGGAGGTAGAGAGAGAGAGAATCCTCAGGCAGACTCCGTGCTGAGCATGGAGCCTGACCCATGGCTTGATCATAGAACTCTGAGATCAGGACCTGATCCAAAACCAAGAATTGGCTGCTTAACCGACTGAGCTACCCAGACCCAACATCAGCATCTCTTAAAAGCTTACTATAAATATAAATTTTCAGGTTTTCCCTCAGAGCTAGGAATCAGAATTTCGGGGAAGGGGGAATAATGTTTTAATAAAGCCCTCTAGATGATTGTTATACATGCAAAAGTTTTAAAAGCATTGCCCCATTCAACAGTTACCTTTCATAGGAATCAGATGTGATTCTTCCTTTTGATCCCTAACTGATCAGGGAAGTTTACCAGGCTCACAAATGCTCTGTGTGGATGAGGTCTTTGGAGGAAACTGGAGAATGACTGTGTTTCACATCTGGGTCCAAGTGTTACTGAACAAAAGCAGCAGAAGTAGAACCAAAGGAAAACAAAGTCAGAACGTCCATTGGCGACCACCCCCAGCCCTGTCCTGGGAATGTGGAAAGTTCTGAGGAAGGCTTTGGACTTCCAGAATGTATGGAATAAAGATTTGAGTGGAATTTATCTTGATTTTAAGGGCGAGAAGTGGAGTTGAATTTTGGGCCAAATCAGTAGAGATGGTATAGAATTCAGGTATTTAGAACACATTAGAGAAGAAATATGGTAAGAGGTGAAGCAAGAGAGGGCAACAAGAACAACAGCCTATGGGCCTTATAAGCCCTTTGGACTGTAACTGTGTAGTGGGGAGACAATCAGAAACACAGGAGAGGAGTTCAGAGAGAGGGCTATGTGGAACTTCTTTGTACCAGTATAGCACTTGGCTTAATGTAACCCCCCTGTAAATATCTGCTGAGTGGAATGAAGAATTATCGCTGTCTTATAATACTTTATCTCGTGAAGTTACTAAATAGGGGTTGGCAAACTATGGCTTACAGGCCAACTCCCAACCTGCCCCCCGTTTTTGTTAGTAAAATTCTATTGGAATGCAGCCACAACCATTCATTATGTATTGTCTATTACCTGTGGCTGCTTTTTGCCCTGCAATAGCAGAGTTGAATAGTTTGACGGAGACCATAAAGCCTAAAATACAGTTGACCCTTGAACGATGTGAGAGTTAAGAGTGCTGACCCCTCATGCAGTTGAAAATCAGCATGTAACTTTTGACTCCCCAAGAACTTCACTATTAATAGCCTACTGTTGACCAGAAGCTTTACAGATAACATAAATAATTGATTACACTATTTTGTAATAGTATACACACATGTGAGCACACATATTTTGTATATGTCTTACATACTGTATTCTTAAAGTGAGCTAGAGAAAAGAAAATGTTAAAAAAAATCACAAGGAGGGACACCTGGGTGGCTCAGTTCGTTAAGCTCAGGTTATAATCCCAGAGTCCTGGAATCGAGTCCCACTTCGGGCTCCTTGCTCAGCAGGGAGCCTGCTTCTTCCTCTGCCTCTGCCTGCCAGACTGCCTGAGCTCGCACTCTCTTTCTCTAACAGATAAATAAATAAAATCTTAAAAAAAAAAAAAAGAAAATCATAAGGAAAAGAAAATACATTTATATTACTATATTGTATTTATGGAAAAAAAATCTGCGTATACACGAACCCATGCAGTTCAAACCTATGTTGTTCAGTGGTCAACTGCATTTACTCTCTGACCCTTTACAGAAGTTTGCCAGCCTCTGCACTTGCTAGTCAAGGAGAACTTGGGCGACCACTGATTCAGGGTGCTGTAGAAGGCATGGCGGTATTCAGCTCACAGACCTCTCAGGCCTCCACCAGCTTTATGGCTGTGATAAGTAGACATGGTATGAAGGGCTTGACAGGTGAAAAATATTTAAACACATTTGATTAATGGCAACCAAAGCTTTAATATCTAAGTTTTTAAAAAGTTATATTTATTTAATTTATTTTATTTTTATTAACATATAATGTATTATTTGCTTCAGGGGTACAGGTCTGTGATTCATCAGTCTTACACAATTCACAGCACTCACCATAGCACATGCCCTCCCCAGTGTCCATAACCCAGATACCCTATCCCTACCCCACCCCACAGCAACCTTCAGTTTGTTTCCCGAGATTAAGAGTCTCTTATGGTTTGTCTCCCTCCCTGGTCCCATCTTGTTTCATTTTTTTCCCCTCCCTTCCCCCCATGACCCCCTGCCCTGCCTCTCAAATTCCTCATATCAGAGAGATCATTTAATTGTCTTTCTCTGACTGACTTATTTCACTTCGCATAATACCCTCTAGTTCCATCCACATCATTGCAAATGGCAAGATTTTTTGTTGTTGTTTTTTTTTTTTTTGATGGCTGCATAGTATTCCTGTGTGTGTGTGTGTTACATCTTCTTTATCCATTCATCTGTTGATGGACATCTAGGTTCTTTCCATAGTTTGGCTATTGTGGACATTGCTGCTATAAACATTCAGGTTTTATCAGATCACTACATTTGTACTAAAAAAGTTATATTTAAATTAGATGAGTCAATTTCCCAACATCTGACCTCCATATATTATATTGTCCTAGGAAGATGAGCCAGTAGAAAATGTTAATCATTTGGGTGAACATCAATCTAAAGACAGTAAGTTGCAGGAAGCCATTTAAAATAAAAGGCAAGGGGCACCTGGGTGGCTCAGTGGGTTAAAGCCTCTGCCTTCATCTCAGGTCATGATCTCAGGGTCCTGGGATCGAGCCCCAAGGCTTCTGCTCTGCAGGGAGTCTGCTTCCCTCCACCCCCGCCCCCCTGCCTGCCTCTCTGCCTACTTGTGATCTCTGTCTGTCAAATAAATAAATAAACAAAATCTAAAAATATTAAAATAAAATAAAAGGCAAAAGCAAAAAATAAGTCCTAGTTCTCCTTTATTTTAGTGTCTCACATATCCCCCCCTAGATTGAATACTAACAGCATCTTATAGAAGGAACTAATTAAAATAAATATTGAAGTTTTAGGATTAAATAATTTGAAAGCTTAAATAATACATGTCTCTACAGCAAAGAAAAATAACAGTAAATTGTTAGCATTGCAATTTGTGGCCACATAAAATTGTTTACTTGCTTTTGAGATAGGTAAGTTTCCTATGGATGAACCAGCATCTTGCTTTGGAGTCACTAGGGAGTTTAGAGTATTACATTCTACATGGGGGCTGAATTTAGCCAGTAATTATTGGAAGGAATGATTAAAGGAAAGCTCAGAACAAACATATTCTCATTTTTAGTTGGCAGAGGACTTGTGGTTTAAATAAATAAATAAATAAATAAATAAATAAATAAATAAATTCAGGAATCCTAAAGCAATGGAATGAATCCAGAAACCAAATGGGAATGTTTGATGAAATCTTAAATGATTCTCAAGGTGCTTCCTTAATTGATGTTTGTTTGCTTAATGAACTAGAGAACTTGATAGAGGTAAGGAGATGTCAACTGAATGGAAAACAGAGACATCTGTCATGATTTTGAATAGCTACACCAGCCATTCTTTAATTTTCACTGGAAGGAATACAAAAGATTACCACTTGCTTATTGATATTTTTAAAGGAGATCAAGTCAGAGTATACATAATAGTGACTACTATAATTGCTCTAAAATACATCAGTGAAGAAAGTAACTGAAGGATAAAGAGTAACTCCCCTTTAGCCAGAGGGTAAGCCAGAACCATAGTCCTGGTTTTCTTATGCTTTGTGCATAAGAAAGCATTTTCAGTGCTTTCTGCTGGCCCACTGGTTCTCAAAGTAAGCTGAGAAACTTCTAAAAATAAAGATTTCCTCGACCCACTTCAGACCTTGTGAGCCAGAATATCTCCAGACCGAGCCTGGGAATCTCTGTTTTAGAAAGCTGCTCACGTGGTTCTGATGTGTCCTGTCTGCACACTGGTGCTGGGCAACCAGTGCAGCTAGACTGCCTATTCAGAAAAGAAAAAAGTAATGCTGATGTGAGGAGTCATTTTGCATTGTTGTTAAAACGGCTGAGTTCAGAACACATGATATTTAAAAAAAGTATCGCCTTAAGTACATCTGAGTTCAGAACACATGATATTTAAAAAAAGTATCGCCTTAAGTACATCCAAGTTCAGAAAGGTGAACTGTTGAGAGCTAACATCTGCAGGGATCTATGTTCATCCTTACCATTATGAAGAGTAATCCCTGAAGGCTAGGAGCTTCTTGTCGTGCTTTGCTCTTGAGATACCTTGAGGCTTGAGTTGGGAGCCACAGACCCTGACTGTGCTCTGAAGAAGTAAGCCTCATCACTGACAGAGTAAAGGTACCAGTGTTACCCTGATGACCACTTTTCAGAGCAGTTCAGAAGAGAAAGAGAACTTCTGTTTCTGTAAGCTGTTCAGCTGCTTCGTAAGAGGGCATTTAAAGGAGGGTTTGTGAGAATGTATGATCATCCTGGCTTTCTCAGTTGGGGACTATGATGGGAAAAAATTCACATGGATTAAAGGGAAAGGAAGTTTTACTTATTAGGAATCAGGAACATGGTTTTGTACCTACCTTTTGCTTCAAGTAGTACCTTATTGTAGTTTATAGGTAACTGAATATATGTTATATTAAATTGTATAATCAGTTAACAAAAAGCAGCATTTTCTTAAAGATGCTTCTCTTAAATTTCATGCCAGTTTAAAGGTTTGGAAACCAATTACTAACCAACCATAGGTTGGTAGGTAGAAGAGACAAACATTTCAGTGAAAAGCCTTACATAAGTGCTTTTGAGGGGATAGTGAGTTCATTCAGATAGGATAGCCTTATATTCTTGCTCTGATCCCTTTTGGCTAAAGATAAAATTTTACACTGCTTTTGAGCCAGGGACAGTTGCCTGTTCCCAGATCATGCACAATCTGCTAAGAGTTCCCTTTGACTCAAGGGAAACCCTGCCTAATCTGATCCTAATCTGACAGCCACTGTCGGGAATCAGGTAACAGAAGAGCATGTGCAGCAAGGATTAACTCAGTAGACATAAGCTGAGTCCTCTTTCTCACAAATAATGAAAATATTCCTTTTCATTAAGTGAAAAATTCAGTTTACAAAAAACATGTTAAATACGATCTTTAAATCTAAAAAATGGAGTAGACACATACTGAGATGTTAACAGTGGTTATTCTGGATAAAGGAATTATGGTGTTCTCTTGTGCTTTAATTGCATAGCTTTTCCTTCTGTTAGAAAATGGGAAGTTTGTTTTCTTTATGGATATACATGATTTCTAAATTATTTATAAGGAACATGTGTTAGTTTTATCATTAGAAAAGAAAAGCTTTCTTCTTTTTTCATATAAAGAGCATATTTACAAACTGGACTAGATCCATGGAACTCTGATCAAGATAGTAAAAGTGTCAAGGGAAGAAAGAGTAAAGTCTATAGAGAACCAGTGTTTAGTCTGGCAAAGAGAATTCTTACAGAGCTAAAGGATCTTCAAACTCTTGAAGGGCTGCTGTCATGGAGATGATAGATTATTCTTATTTTGCGTGGCTTTGGAAAGAAGAACTAGGATAAGCATATAGAAATTAGGGGGAGGAAAAAATGTTCTCAGTAGAAAGAAAATTACCTAACAATCAGTAGCATTTAAAATTGGGATGGATTGCCTGTGCTGTAGTGACATTCCATTTGGGAAGTGTAAACTAAGGCTGGGTGGCTTTCTGTGTGATTTTTTTTTTTTTTTTTTAGATTTTATTTATTTATTTGACAGAGATCACGAGTAGGCAGAGAGGCAGGCAGAGAGAGAGGGGAAGGGAAGCAGGCTCCCTGCTGAGCAGAGAGCCCTATGCAGGACTCGATCCCAGGACACTGAGATCATGACCTGAGCCAAAGGCAGAGGCTTTAACCCATTGAGCCACCCAGGCGCCCCTCTGTGTGATTTCTTAAGGAAGGAATTCTTAAATGAGAGATTTGACCAACTGAAATTATAAACAAAATAAAACAAACAAAACAACCCCACAGGCTGTTTTGTCACTGTCCAAGTGTTTTGAGATTTTTTTGGGGGGGGTGCTCAAAATGATTCAAGTAAATACAGAAAGCTGGCCCTAAGATCTTGGAAAATTACTTGTTTGTACCTGTTATTTCATATGTAAAATGAGGATAATGGACAGTACTTAAGGGTTGCTGTGTGAGGATTAAAAGGACTGCTACATTCAAAGCATTTGGTTCAGTGCCCACTCACAGTAATTACTCAATATACATTAGGGGCAATTTTAATAATAATTTGTGGTTAATGTGTTACAGGAAATTGGATAAAGCAAAAATTTAGGTAGCAACCATGAATAACAGATTCTGGGACTGTTTTTGAACAGATGGTTTTAGGGGATGTTAGGGAACCACTACACTACTCCTTATAAAATAAAAAGTTTGATTAAAACAGATTAATTTGGGGGGTGCCTGGGTGGCTCAGTGGGTTAAGCCTCTGCCTTCAGTTCAGGTCATGATCTCAGGGTCCTGGGATCCAGTCCCCCATCGGGCTCTCTGCTCAGCGGGGAGCCGGCTTCCCTTCCTCTCTCTCCATCTGCCTACTGTGATCTCTCTCTGTCAAATAAATAAATAAAATCTTTTTAAAAAACATTAATTTTCAAATCAAGGATCATTCTGGATCTGATCATTCTGGGGTTCTAGAATGTAGTGGATGAAATTGATGTCTGTCTTGTAAAAATACACACCAGCTTACTTTTGATCAATTTCCTAACAGATGTGGATACTTCACATTTAATTGTCATGTTATGCCATCCCTATGATGTGAAAACAGAAAGCCCCCTAACTGAATGTTTTTTCTCACATATATCACATACAAAAATAATGTATTAAAGCCCTTTTTAATTATTTATGTTCTCTAGTTTTTGTTTTACCTGTCCTCTGAGGCAGTTGGACGAACAGTTGTTTGTAGCGGAGTGTGCAATTCATTAGAGTAGAAGGTATTGGACAGTATGTCAGCTCCTTCAAGCTCTCTGCAACAATAGGGCCTGCCGTGAATTACCTCCATGTTTCTTGACTAAGATGGCACAGACTGGAAGAGAAAAGGAGGGCGCATTTCGGCAGTCAGCTTGACTGGTCACTATCACAATGACTCTCTCTCAGGGAAGGCAGGAAACGTACTTTATACTGCTGGTGTTCAATTCAACATTGCATAAAAATCACTTCCTTCTTCACCAAGAGGCTGTCTGTGGACCCTCAGATTATCACATCAGTAATTAATAGCAGCTTAAATTCTATGGAAATGAATTTCAACAGAAACAAATCCACAATGGAAGATGTTCCTAAGTACAGTCTAAACACTTTGTGGATGACATGTAGGTCCATATCCATAAAAGGCTACTACTGTATGGACTTCGACTGAAATTATATTTTTTGCCTCAGAATTTACCATAACTATTAAGAAAGCTCAGCTGACCCCCCGACTCCCTCCCCACCCTATAATATTTCAAAAAAGCAGGCAGAATCATCCAACAGAATCAGCAGCTGTGCTTCTAAAGGTTTCAGGGATTCGGAATGAGAGAAGCCCTTTGCAGAGAGGTGGAGAAGCAGGGGCGCAGCGCAGGCAGGATCCCAAAGGGTTTAGAATCCCACCCTCTCCCTCAGACTTAGACGGGGAAGCCAAGGAGGCACCCTGGCTGGGACCACGTGTCTCCGGGGCCATCAGCGTCCCGGCCAAGCAGTGTGACTCAGGGGTTCGTACGCACCTGGGACATCGGCCTGGGAGCGGCCCTGGACTGTGTCTCCCCTTCTCCTCCCCAAAGCTGGTGGGCCTCTGCGGGGCGTGGAATCCCGCTGTTGTCCGCACCTGCGGGCCCGGGGAGCTTGCAGGCTGGAGGCAGGTGCGGGTGGGGGAGAGAGAGAGAGAGAGGGACCGCGGACAGGCCAGGGGTGGGGTTGAGGGTGCCTGTGACGGCAACCGTGACCGTGGCACTAGGTAATGCATTCTTGCGGGGCAGGGGGCGGCTCTTGGAGGTTTCGCAGGAAGCGAGCCCAGGACCTCCGCGATTCGCGACCTGTAGGAATGGGGAGTGGGACGGGAAGCGTGGAGGAAGGGCTGGAGGCCCAGGGTAGAGGTGAAAGGAATTCTTCCGGAGCCCCAGCCCCCTCCCCCCGGCTCCGCCCCCACGCCTCCCCGTGCTCTGTCCCCAGGCGTCCTCGGGTGGCGGCTTCCTGTTCTACTTCGTGAGCTACGTGTTCTAGGCTTTTCCCCCGGCCGAGGCGTTCGCTTGTGTGGACCTGGCAGAGACGACCACAGGGCCAGGATAGAGGGCCAGAGGACACCCTGATGAGGCGAGAGCGTCCGTCCCACGTTCCCCTTCCACCTCCCCTTGCCAGAATGGGGCAAGAGTGAACCCACCACATCCGAGGTGGCTTCGCAGGACTCCGCACGCTGCTCGCGGGATTGCGCCCTGTGAGAACCTCCCCTCTTCCAACCCTGGGTGGGTGCGGTCGTGGTGAATCGGCACGCATGCCCTATGCAGCTCCCAAGGATCTAGTCCCACCTCGATGACCTCAGTCAACAGCGACCCTAACCCTGGCACCCTCCCCCCGAACCCCCAAATGTGAACCAGGTTTCGTACTTAAAAGAGGCGCGAGTTTCTCTGATGACTGAGAACTGGGCTCCCCAGCAGGATGGGGGTGTGGAAAGCTTAGGTTTGGGGAGAGGCTAGAACCGAGCCTGCAGGAACACAGAAGGATGTGGGGGCTAAGAGTGATCATCACCTCTGAGAAGGGAGGTGTGACAGTGTCCTCGTTGTCATCCCTCCCCCCCCTTTTTTAAATGTTTTAATCAGCCGACCAGTGGTATTCATTTTATGCTGTGCCTTCTAGATGAATGTTAGCTGATGTGAGGGAAAGAAAGGTGCATTGGAATAGGCAAGGTAGTCATTTTGTATTCTTGGTCAACTTCTTAGTTCCCACACCTCTCCCACAACTCCACTAAGCCTGCAAGAGTAAATACTGCTGGAGATAGAGTTGTGAATTAGGTGGGTTGCCTATATCTATACCCCCTTTATACATTACCCCCCCCTCAAAAAAAACCTTCTTGTGGAAGTCCATCTTAACCTTTTTAAAAATTTTATTTTGTCTCTTTTGCTGCTCTGGGGTTTTCAGGGTTTCCCTTTAAATTCTTTCCCATTAAATTCCCTGTCAACTCAGCCTCTTTCCTGTGCCCAGCCTTCCAGTAATTTCCATATTCCACCTTTTAGTTGTGCTTGACCTTTGTCCTGTTTCCTTATGGCTTGATTCTTCCTGGGAGGTAATAATTGAGCATAATAGATTTAATCAGGCATATCTCCTGAAGCTACATCACTAGCCACATGTTCCTGTGTATGTGAATGGTTTTGATACCAGGGAAGTTAGGGCAATAATGGGTTGATTGACCAGGATATGTGGTGATAGTCTATAGGTTCTACTGGGTTTGAAGTTTTATTTTCTGTCAAATGGGAGTAAAGGGTAGGAAAATATATTTACTTATTTTTAACTTTGCTATTTCCAAATAAAACTTACAGGCAGTAAGTTCATTGTCAGATCTTTATAAAACAAGTATTTTCTTTGGAAATCCTTCCCTATCTGAAAAGTTCTTGAAGATTTTAAGACTGGGTCTACTTGACCAAGCTTCTTGTTCTAGGCTTTTTTTGACTGAACTCATACAGCCTCAGCCATCAGGTGTATATGTGACCCCCAACAACACAAAGTAGCCACTTAACAGAGGGGTGCTCAAAATAACTGACTTCTTAGCTGTATCACCACCACCGGTGGAGTCAGTAGCCTCAGATCACTTTTCTGCTTCTCCTGACAGGTTGATCTCCTTTATCACCTCATTTACCTTAATATATTCTTTGAGTCACCAGTAATCCTTCCAGTAGGGAAAATAAAATTTGGGATTGAAAAAGATGTATGCATAGAATACTGTAGCTGGGTTGACAAAAATTCCAAACCACTAAAGTTAGACCTTTAACCTTCAAGGAAATAATATATAGGAAGTATAAATGAAGTAAATTATTAGTTATACTCTATAACCTTTATTTTAAATCTGTTATAGAGACTTTTAAATTTGATAATGAACCAAATAAGGTTTTGAGATATCTGGTACTTTTTGACAGGAGTATTTAAAAAATTTCCATCCCTCAGTTTTTTTTTTTTTCCTAATAGATTTTATTTATGAGAGAAAGAGAAGGAACGCAAGCACAAGGGAGCTGGAGAGGGAGAAGCAGGCTTCCTGCTGAGTAGAACCTTATTCCTTGCCTAGAAGATGGGTTGGGAAGTCTCTTTCAGTGACTTTAAAATATACATTTTTTTTGGAAGATTTTATTTATTTCCTTGACACAGAGAGAGAGAGAGAGAGATCACAAGTAGGCAGAGAGGCAGACAGAGAGAGGGAGAAGCAGACTCCCTGTTGAGCAGAGAGCCCGATGCGGGGCTCCATCCCAGGACCCTGGGATCATGACCTGAGCCGAAGGCAGAGGCTTCAAACCACTGAGCCACCCAGGCGCCCCTAAAATACACATTTTAAAAAATTGCAAAACTTAAAATATCATTGATTCCAATGTATATATCCTATTTACTAGGATGACAATTTAAAAGTACATTTTCTGCTGGCTTTAAAATTAAACTGATTACAAATGAGTTTAATGACACTTTAATTAATAATAAATTGAGTTTTTTGCCTTGAGTAGCTAAGGAACTACATAGTCATTGAAATGACATAGATGCAGATGTTTATAAAATATCCTTATTTAGTAAATAATCCCTAATTGCCTAGACTGTGTCAGGGATTGTCCCAGTGCCTGCAATCTCTGGGGATATAGAGCCAGGGACCAGTTAAAATCCATTGTGTAGGTGCAGCATTGAGAGTCAAACACTCTTAAACTTCTTGCCTCAAGAATTATGGAAATGAGGCCTGTAGTCATGCTGTATATTTTCTTCCTAGTCTAGGTGGGCTAGGCTCCAAAGATGCCTCCCAGTGAACCATAGCTCCTGCTATTAATGCTCATGTGTACTTCCCACCTTCATTTGTATGGGCTGGTCTGTGACTCTTGATAACCACTTGAATGCACTAGAAGTGGTGCTGTACCAGTTCTAGACCTGGTCTTTAAGAGGACTGGCCACTTCCACTTTCTCCTTTTTGGAACATTTGCTTTTGGGAGCTCTGAACAACCATGAAGTAAGTCTGACTACTTTACTGGAGAGACACTGTGGAAAGATTGCATGAAGAGGGAGAGAGACTCTGTTGTCATGATGTCTCTGATATCTGAAGAGATGACTCCAATCCCACTTGTCATCTGACTTTAACCATGTGAGAGGCCCTAGGTGAGACCAGCAGAAGAACTGTCCACATGATCTCAGTCAACCAACAGAAACACTAGGTAATAAAACAGTTGTTCTTTAAAACCACCAAGTCCAATAATAGATAACCAAGCACTTGTTATTTAATGTTTGTGTACGTTATATAATTTTTTCTTTCTTATCTTTTTAAATATTAGAATGTTTTAATATTTTAGTGTTAATTAGGGTGTTTGTTAGTGGTTGACTTTACAATGTAGCATTTAAGATGCAGAATATTTTGATGGCATTGTAACTAAACTAGGAGGAGAAATTAACATCATTCAGAAGTAGACAGGTGAGTGACTATTAGGACCTTCTGGGGTGTGAGTGATAGGACATTCATTTGTATGAAAAACAATTTCGTCATTTTAGGTGGAAGCATACCATTATTATTATTGCACTGATGTTAACATATGGGTAGAGAGGTGTCTGTGGATATTGAAGAGCCAAGGAGTGGACCCTGGTCTAGTTCATGCCACAGTAACATAAAACCTCCAAATCTAAGGGGCCTAAAATCTCAGTAGCTTGTTTCTCCTGTGCTCCCTAAACCAGTACTGCAGGAGGCCTCTGTGCCTTGTCATTCAGGCAACTAGGTTGATAGAAAACTCGTTGTTTGATAACTCTGCGGTCTCAATATGGGACCCCAAGATTTGGATGAGCAGAAGGGAGTGTAGATATGGGGTGCTTGGGTGGCTCAGTGGGTTAAGCCTCTGCCTTCGGCTCAGGTCATGATCTCAGGGTCCTGGGATCGAGCCCCGCATCCGGCTCTCTGCTCAGCAGGGAGCCTGCCCCCCCCCCCCCCCGCCTGCCTTCTCTGCCTAGTTGTGATCTCTGTCAAATAAATAAATTCTTAAAAAAAACACAAAAAACAAAGGGAGTGTAGATAATTAAGCATCAGCTCTTAACTGTTTCTAACTCATAAGTTTCTAAACATTTCAGTGGCCCCAGGAAATTACAGGGTGTGGCCTGAGATATGTCCTGTTCCCGTGTACCTAGACAAAGAGGGAACTGGAAATGTTAGTGAGTTCTAGAGACATCAGTCACAGTGTTCTATCCTTTGCCTCCCTCTAAGTTTTAGCTTTATCCTATCATTCTCTGTACTACCTCCTGGGAGATTTTTGTAAAATGCAAATCTGACGTGTTTCTTGCTTGAAATCTACCACAGGTCTCTATTACTCACAGAATGAAGGCTAACTGAGAAAATTTTTCATAATCTATTCATTCTCAACTCTTTACCACAGGCAGCCTACCCTTCGATTATATTGAGCTGTTCGCAGTTTCTTGACTTAGCCTTTTTCTGGTGTCCATACCTTTCCCCCTGCCATTTCCTCATACCAAGTTTCATTGTTTTTGGTAAACCATATCTGTGAGTCAGGGTTCAGTGAGGGACAGAAGCCATACCCATTATTTCATCAGGACAAATTTAGTATAAAGGATTATTAACTAGTAGAAACTGGGTCACTACTGAAAGGGGAGATTTAAACTTCTTGGAAGACAGTGTGCATGTCATAGCTATACACAGCCTTCAGATGAAGAAAAAACTTGCCAGAGGTATAGATTGGCACTGTTCTCTAGAAAAGGTCTGGTCTTGTTGGAGGAGGTGAGTTGGCAGAACTGGCCTTTAGAGGTGGCCTGGAGCGTGTGGGCTGGATACAGCTGCTGGTAGAGAGAGAGTGGTCTAATGGCACAGCTGGGACTCTTCTATGTGGCTTATAGGCTCTGGTGATGAATAATAATAATAGGGGATCATTACCTGAAACAGAAGTATCTTATACTGTTATCTTTGTCTTGCAGGGTCATTCCAGTGCCATCTATTGATGAAGCTTAAAATTCTGCCACCTGACAAAGGAGAAGCTTTTGCAGGATCCAAGTCCATTACCACAAAACTCAGGGCAGAGAAGAGTGAATTTATTTATTTATTTATTTATTATTAATTTTTTTTTAAAGATTTATTTATTTATTTGACAGACAGAGATCACAAGTAGGCAGAGAGGCAGGCAGAGAGAGAGGAAGAGGCAGGCTCTCTGCTGAGCAGAGAGCCCGACACGGGGCTCGATCCCAGGACCCTGGGATCATGACCCGAGCCGAAGGCAGAGGCTTTAACCCCCTGAGCCACTCAGGTGCCCCAGAAGAGTGAATTTAGAATGGAGAACCAATAAATTGATAATTTGCACACCTTAGCAATGATAATTTATTTAACACATACTATGTGCCAGGTGCTATGATAGAATTGTGTGTGTGTGTGTGTGTGTAGGTGTATGTAATTTGAAATCCCACAGCAGCCCTCTGAAGTAGATACTATTCTCATTTGACATATACAAAAAATGATCCATGTTTGTTTGGATATCAAAGCTATGCTCTTCTCTGCTATCCTGATATTCCTTTCTTCTCTGTGGAAAATTAAATGCACACTCATGTCTTCCCCTTTAGTGCTTGCCTCTTGTATTGCAATACTTATATTGCAGTACCTATTGGTTTATATGTCTACCTCTCTCCGTAATATAGGAGTTCCTAGAAAGCAGGAATAGTGTTTTTTGATTCATTTTAGTTCCCGGTGCATACCTTTAGTAATTAGTACCCAATAGGCGCTTAAATGCTCATGAAAAGAATAATTGTTTGGGTGTTCCCTCCTTCAAACCAATGCCAGTGGGCTGAATAATTCTGGAAACACCTAGGTAGGTGCTGAGTAAATCTGTTGAATTGAGTTGAATATTTGCCCTTGGATTAAGCTAGTTGTGTCTTGTTGAGTCTTGAGAATAGGTAAAGCCTTTATGATTATATTTTATAGCTTGGTTTATTTGTTAATACTACACTGTGGTGGGAATGTTCACCAGAATGTTCACCAAAGTCCCTTCAGTCTCTGTAGGCCTGAACTCCAGTGTGTCAGTATGTCCCCAGCACTGTTCAGTGTCTAGAATCTTTGTTCAGCTTTTGTTCTTCCAGCAGCTATTCTAGTCCTGGATTTTGCTGTGTGTTTGAGAGCTTCCCTCATAGGTCAGAGTCTAAGATTCATGAGCTTCTAGGACCTGATAACTCCTAATTTATCCTCTGCTTCCCCAGCTTATTGTCATTATTATTTGTTTTGTTTTTTTTCTATTCTTGTTTTGTTCTTTCAGTACATCTCTGTCATCACTTTTCTATATTAAATTCCCTCTGCTGAAATGCCTAGTTTGGTTTCTGTTTTTCTAACTATACATATTGTATCATACATAGGAAAGAAAAACTGTTGAATAAAAAAGAAACAATGAGATCTAAAGCACCATAGCATTTATTTAAATTAAATTAACAACTGAAAAAGTGACAGAATCAATACAGTGACATAGGCCATTCTTCACTTCAGTCCCCCTATATAAGAAGACCAACATGCAACTATCCATAGACAAGACATTGTGAAAATCACAGAATCCTGGGATGAGGCTGAAGCACGTCCATGTCACAAGAGATTGAGAAGAACATCATTAGGAGAGTAGGAAGAGTGACTGCACTCTGATTGTGTTACCCCTCCATGCCTGGATGCACTGAGGTCCCACCAGAGCCTATGGTTTCACCAGTGGGGAAAAATACAGAGCCCCAGGTGAACATCCAGCCTCTGAACATTGTGGGATGCTTCCCAGGGGATGTGGGATGCTCTGAGCATTGTGGGATGTTTCCCTGTGCTTCACTTGGATCTTGCCTCACAGAGATGGCTGGGAGAGTCTGGGGCTCAATCACTGGGGATAAGAGAGATGAAGAGGGTAAGGCTTATAGGAACCAAAGCTCCGAACTTGGCAAACCACATTCCTGCTTGCAGTGATGCCTGAGCAGAGATCCTAGCCAGTGGCCCTGTCTGTCTGGACAACTTGGTTGACAGTTTTGCTTGATTTGGGTCCCTAGCTAACAGGATTTACCAACTGTTGAGCCTATTCTATGCCTCCTCACCCCAGGCGGGGAAGCAAATTTCCATCCCCACTCAATTCTTTTTTTTTTTTTTTCCCACTCAATTCTTAAATATAGCTTCCAATGCCACCTGATCAGGAAGTCCAGGCAACCACAGAGTTCATCCTACAGCCATGCACAGGCAGGGAACTAAGTCAGCAGTTTTGCCCAACTACTAAGTATAGCTCTGGCCCCACCCCATATAACCAGGGAGTGTGAACAGTGGCCTTAGGGAGTCAAGCCTACTTTATTGCCCAGTGTGGAGCCCAGCCTATAGCCCAACCCAACTGCTGGACCCAGTCCATGGCATTGCCTAACAGGGAACCCAGCCGGTGACCCTGTCAGACCTCAGTGTACACTATCTACCTCCACCAAAGTGCAGAATAGAGCTGGAGGCCCCTTCTGACCATAGAGCATTGCCAGCAGCCTATCTAATCATGAAGCATAGCTTGTAGTCTTGTCCAATTTCAGGGCCTGTGGCCTTGCCTATTCATAGGAACCAACCTGAGGTCTATCCAACCCGGAAGCTCTGCCTGCAGTCCCACCTGAACTCAGAGGCCAGTCAGCAGCAGCATCCAGTTGGAAAGCACAGTCTCAGATCCAATCTAACCAGGAACAATTGCAGAGCTCAGCCCGTAGAACTGTCCAACTATGGAGTTCAACCAGTGGCAGCACCCACCATGGAACATTGTCTGTGACCTTGCTTGACCAGAGATGATTGCAGAGCCCAGTTAGGGGCCACATCTGACTATGAAGCACAGCCAACAGCCCCACTCCATGAGAGAGCCCACCCAACAACCCTGCTCGACATGTAGCTCAGCCAGAAGGTCTACCCTGGAGCTCAGCCAGTGGCACCCTTCCCACTGCTAACCTCAGAGCATAAGCAGTGGCCTCGCTCAACTAGAGACCCTCATAGCAAGCCCACTTGCCCAAAGATTGTGCCCCAAGTAGACCCATCCAGTCTACCTGAGCTGACTAATGAAGGTCTTTCTCTGCCAAAGTGAACCTGTTAAGTATTGAAGAAAAGACTGCTATTCAAATGCATAGATAATAATGCAGGGAATCAAGGATCATGAAGAATCAGGGAAACATGACCCAGGGAACTAATAAAGGTTCCATAACTGACCCTTAAAAAATGGAGATGTATGAACTGTCTGATAAAGCATTCAGAATAATCCTTTGAAGAAATACAGTGAACTATAAGAACACACAGACAAAAAGTTAAACAAAATTAGGAGAACAATGCATGAACAAAATGAGAAGTTCAACAAAGAAATAGAAACCCCAAACAGAAGTCCTAGAGCTAGAATGTAATGACTGAACTGAAGAATTTAATAGAAAGCTTCAACAGCACACTTGAGTATGCAGACTAAGCAGAAGAAAGAATCCGTGAACTAAAGGTGGCATTTGAAATTACCCAGTCAGAGGAGGAAAAAGGAAAAAGAATGAAAAAGAGTGAAGAAAGCCCATGGGACTTAATGAGGTACCATCAAGAGAAACAGTAAAATGGAAGTCCCAGAAGGAGAATGGACAGAGAGAGGGACAGAAAAATCTCTCTCTCTCTCTTTTTTTAAAGATTTTATTTAAGAGAATGAGGGGAGGAGAAGAGAGAAAGGGACAAGCAGACTCTGCTGAGTGTGGAGCCCATTGCAGGGCTTGATGTGACAACCCTGAGATCATGACCTGAGCTGAAATTAAGAGTCAGATGGTTAACTGACTGAGCCACCCAGGCACCCCTTTTAAAGCAATAATGGCTGAAAACTTCCCAAATTTGGGAAGAGAAATTGGCATCCAGATTCATGAGATTTAAACAACCCCAAATAGGTTGAACCCATAAAGGTCTACATTAAGATATTACAAATAAATTATCAAAATTTGGAACAGAGAATATTGAAAGCAGGAAAAATGACTTGTCACATACATAGGAGCCCCCATAAGACTATAAGCAGATTTCTGAACAGAAACTTTGCAGTCTGGAAGAGAGTGGTATGATAGATTTTAAATATTGAAAGAAAAAAGACTGTCAACCAAGAATACTATACATGGCAAAGCTGTACTTTATAAAGGGAAGAGAAAAAAAGACTTCCCCTAAGAAACAAAAGCTGAGGAAGTTTATCACCACTAGATATGACTTACAAGAAATGCCAAAGGGCATTCTTCACACTGAAATAAAAAGATGCTAATTAACATAATAAAAACAAATGATTTGTAAAAGTCACTGGTAATGGTAAACATATAGTCAAAGTCAAATTTTCTAATATTGTAATGGTGGTGCATAATTTACTTACAACTCTTGTTTAAAAGTTCAAAAACATGTATTAAAAACAGCCATATCTATAATAATATGTTACTGGATACATGATATGAAAAGGTGTACATTATATCATCAATACCTAAAATGTAAGATTGGGGGAGAAATAAAAGTGTAAGTTTTCTGTAATGCTACCAAAGTTGCTATTAGCTTAAAATAGGATATTCCTAGGTATTTTGCGTACATCTCATGGCAACCATGAAAGAATATCTGGATTAGATACACAGAAGGTTATGATAAAAGAGTCAAATATACTACCACAAAAAGTCGTCAAGTAGCAAAGGAAGACAGCAAGAGAGGAAGCAAGAAAAAAAATATCTACAAAGCAGTCAGAAAAAAGTGGCAATAGTAAGTCCTTATTTATCAATAATTGCTTTTAAAATAAATGGATTGGATTCTTCAATCTAAAGACATAGAATGAATGGATAAAAAAGATTGTTTAGCTTACTTGTAAGGCTTCTGATCAACAGTAGGCTAATATTAGTTAAGGTTTGGGGGAGTAAAAAATTATACTCAGATTTTTGACTGCTTGCAAGTTTAGTGCCCCTAACCCCTGTGTTGTTCAATAGTGAACTGTATATATATATATTTGTACACAACTTTTAAGACATATTAGTGGTAAATATGCATATCAAAATGAGAGATTTTATATGCTTATATTTATTGCTTACCAGATTTATTCTTTTTTTCCATGACTTCGTTTATTCTATAATGCTAATTGAACCACTACTGTGTGTTCGACATAGGGGATGCAAAGTTGAAAAAGTCTGATCCTTGATCTCAGAAAACTGCAGTTTAGTAACCTGTTGGATTCCAAAGTGGGGTGAAGTGTTACCAAGATGGCACAATGTGATCCAATAGGGCATGGAAAAAATATTAGAACCTCTATATTTTTTATCCAAACATTCAAGTTTTCTACTTTTACTTATATTTTATACTGGACTTTATTAATTCTGTGATACACATAAAGGGAGTGTATGGGGGAAATAGCCTCTCATTTATTTTTTGAGGGAATATAAATTGGTACAATATAAATGGAAGGCAATATGATGGAATATATTGGAAGGCAATTTATAATATAAATGGAATTTTCCAACATCTTTCAAAATTGTGATTGGATAGCATTTTGACCCAAGAATTCCTTTTCTAGGAATTTTGCCTGCACACATGCATACCCACAGGGCTCCAGTAGCAAAAAAAAAAGTAAATCTTTTCCTGTATGTAACAGGGAAAGATTTGATATGACCTAAATGTCTATCAACTAAGTACTATTACATCCATACAATTCAATACCATACAGCCATTAAAAAGAGTGGTGATACTTTTTATTTATTGTCTTCAAATAACCTCTGAGATATATTTGAAGGGAAGAAAAATCAAAGTATAGAACAGTTATAGGGTATGCAGCTATTTGTTAGTAAATGAAGAAATTGGTATGTTTTCTAATAATTATATATATGTCTATACATCTGTGTATACACACAACATTTCTTATATATGCTTAGATTATTCCTAGAAATATGCACAAGAACCTGGCCACATAACATTGTTTGATCTTGGGAAGAGGAACTAGTAACTGGAACTCAGTGGAGGGAGGGAGATGGTTTACCATATTCCCTTTTTGCACCTTTTGAGTTTTGAACCATTACCTATTTGCTGTAGGGGAGGTTTTCTGGAAGCAGATGCTGAGAGGGAGTTTGGGATACAAGATGTTTGTTAAAGACCAACACCTGTGGAAGGGAGGAAAGGAGCAGGACTGGGCAGAGGAAGAAGCCTGTCTGTGTCTCTAGCCTGACAAAAACCTTGACTAACCCTCTGGGGAGCTTTGGAGCACAAATGGCCTGACATTGTTTTTCCTACCCCTATACTTCGTTGAGAATTTGGGTGGATATAAAATCCCAACAGTGTGAAGGAAAAAAAGTTATTCTTAGATTAGTAAATCTTTGAACAATGTACCTTCCAGGAATCTCTTTCAGTTTAAGTCAATGATCCTTCCCACTTCATTCTTGTCTTTGAATTCAGAGGCAATTTTTAAATGAAGCAAGTGTATAATCATGCTTGTTTGTTCAGAAACCTGACACCATATAGAAAAAAATCCTAAACAAGTTGAAAGCAGTTGCTTCTGGGGAATAGAAATTGGGAGTGGATGAGATTGGATTTGAGACACTAATTTTCATCCAGTTAGATCATTTTTTATGGGTGAAAGGGTGGCCCTATTAACATTACACTAGGATAAGTCTAAATTAGAACTATCCCTGGAAAACTGGGATGCAATCACCCTATACAAATCCTGTAGAACTCTTTTGACTTCTTAAACTTTGTACACCTATTTCTTTCTAAACATAAAATTAATCTTAAAAGAAGAATCGAAGTTTGGAAGTCAATTAGTGCAACTTCACAGTCTAGGCAGAAGTGATGTCTCGGAAATTCCTGATGTATAAGCATCCAGTCTTTGCTCACACACATTTCCATAGCTTCTGTTAGGTCAATTACTGAGCAGCTATAATTGTTAGAAGTTTCTTTTAAACTTGCCAATTTGTAACTTCCACCAATAGGTAATAACACAGAAGCCTTTGTCTTCTCTGATTTTAGAAGCAGGTTGCTTTCATTAGTCTAAAAGAAGTGATGTCATGTCCTGCCGTTCAGCTTTTCTCTACCACTTTCTGTGTGTATTAGTAAGAGAGTGAACAGTGCTCATAGACCCGAAAAGTGGGGAGAACAGGTTTACTTAGGGTAAGAAACAAGACTTCAGAAATGATTTAGTGTTTTGAGTAAGGTCATGCATAACCCTACAAGGTAAAAGCCTTATCCGGTTTGACTGGCAAGTGAAAGGCTCATGCATCAGAGAAATCGCTGACTTCAGTGATGGATAATGCCTGGCTCCATGCCTGCCCATTCCCCTATCAGGAGAGGGCCATTGCCCTCTTGCTGTCCTACGATGTAGGACATGGCCAAATTGACAGAGAGAGAAGGTTGAAGGGGTGGTTGTTAAAATGTCACCCACCCAGACTGAAATCCAAATGGCTTAATTTAGCATGATGCATTTTAATTAATGAGAGTGAAAAAGTGAAGAGGTTGTGGTTTCTAATCAAACAGAGTAATGCTTTTATTACTGAAATGCAAATGACTTAATTGAGAGGGAAATAAAAGTTAATTAGATCAAAAAGATATATTAAGAGGAGACTATAGACATCTTTGCCAGAGTAGATCTATAGCTGGTTTGTGGTAAAAGAAGGTACATACAGGGATTAAAGGGTTTGGGGCACCTGGGTGCCTCAGTCAGTTGAGTGTCAGACTATTGATTTCAGCTCAGGTCATGATCTGAGGGTCAGGGGATTGAGCCCCTGCTTCGGGCTCTGGTCTTAGCGCAGAGTCTGCTTGTACCGCTTCCCCTGCTCCTCCCCCTGCTTGCACTCTCTTTCTCTCTCTCTAAAAATAAGTAAGTAAAATCTTTAAAAAAAAGGGTCTAATGTAAATATTTTAATTTTGATCACTTTGTGACTTGAATGACTATTTCAATTTTATTTTATTTTTCATATTTCTTTCTTTCTTTTTTTTAAAAAACATCTTAATTTTACTTTTTTCACCGTTCCAAGATTCATTGTTTATGCACCACACCCAGTGCTCCATGCTATACCTTCCTCCTTAATACCCACCACCAGGCTCACCCATCCCCCCACTCCCCTCCCTTCCAAAACCCTCAGTTTGTTTCTCAGGGTCCACAGTCTCTCATGATTCATCTCCTCCTGCGATTCTATTTCAATTTTATAATAAACACAACCCTTGGATTTCATTACAGATATTTTAACATAGAACTTTGCTGATTCTCAGTGGGTGCTGCTTTTTTTTTTTTTTTTTTTTTTTTTTTAAAGTACTCTACTTTTCTGGGTGCCTGGCTGGTTTAGTTTGAGAGGTTTGTGACTCTAGATCTCAGGGTCGTGAGCTCCAGCCGCATGTGGGTGTAGTGATTACTTAAATAAATAAAATTTAAAAAAAGATAAAGTACTCTGCTTTTCCTTAAGGATGTGCTAATTCTCTGATGCCAGTCATCCTGAACTCATAGCTAGACTGAGGCTGCAAAAATGTTTACTTTTGCCTCCTAAAAACTGTTGAATTGAGGTGATTGTACATTAGGTTTAAAAATTTTTAACTTGTTAACTGAGACTTAAGTGTACAGTATACTGTACAGTATAAAACAAGAGGATCTTAAAGATTTTTTTGGTGATGGGGGTGGGTGTGTTATTGATGTTTTGGGTGTAAGAATTTACAATTGGTTAAGTACAGGGGTGCCTGGGTGGCTTAGTCTGTTAAATGTCTGCCTTCTGCTCAAGTCAGGATCCCAGAGTCCCAGGATCAAGCCCAGCATTGGGCTCCTGGCTCAGGGGGAGCCTGCTCTGCTTCTCCCTCTGCCTTCACCCTGCTCTCGCGTGCTGTCTCGTGCTCTCTCTCTCTCTCAAATAAATAAAACCTTAAAAAAAAAAAAATTGGTTAAGTACAAATGCGGTGCATTTTCTGCCCTCTAGTGGTTAAAGGTAATTTCGCAATATCTGTTCTATTTTGGCGCTTTAAATTACATGGGAAAAGCTACATGATATTTCATGATATTTTAAAAGTGGTTTGAAAATTACGTAGGTGCCTTTCTGTAGGTAATTACTACCGTTGAATATTTTAAGAAAGAAACAATTTTATGTTTTATTAACCACAATATGCCAATTCCTAGAAATCTGGTGAGAAATAAATTTTGAGGGAATTGTTTTTCAGGATTAAAATAATACTTCTCTACCTCTATGAAGAGAGTATTAATTTGATATTGATCTCATTATAATTTAATTCTACTCCTGATTCTAATAGTGATTTTTCTGTTTGACTCCTTTCATAGTTCCTATACATAGGAAGAGACTAATGAGTGATAATTCCTTCCATTTCCAAGACATAGGATTAGACATATTATTTTGGTGTTATAATATGAGAGGAAAACTTCTAATAGATGAAAGACAAAAATAGGCTGTCCATCTTTGTAAAATCTGTATATAGTGTTCTAAAACACTGAGGATTTATTCCTGGGCTTCAGTGCACTTGTGTTTCCTTGTGTGTGTGTGTATGTGTGTGTGTGTGTGTGTGTGTGTGTGTGTGTGTGTGTGTTTTCTTTTTTTAAAGCTTAATTTGGCAAATGTTTCCTGAATGCTTCAAATGTTTGAGGGCCGGAGGGGAGATGGTTGTGGGTGGTGGACAGAGGAGGAAGAACACCAATGTGGAAGTCAGGTCTCAGTTTTGCCCTCTTCTTAGCTCACATTTCCTCAGAAAGTTCTTTCTGAGCTTACTTCTCACATATAAAATGAGCACCACAAAAATAGTTGGAACAGCATTAGATGTTAAACCAGATGTAGTTATCATAACAATAAATCGTCACTATTACTGAATGGGGGAGAGGTACAGAAACATGAAAGTGTTTGTTTCTAGGAATAAAGCATAGTTTGGTGTGCTCATTAAATAAAAGGGTAAGTTCTAAAGGAATAGTGTCACATAATGTCTGCAGAAAGAGCTTGAGGACAAATAGAAAACACACATGAGGTAAGCTGAGGCCGGTGCTCTCACCTTTCATGCCTATTTCATTTTGCTGGTCACAGTTAGGTGAACACTGATCTTTCATTTTTCTCACTGAGGAATTGGTCCCAGAGTCAGTATATTTTTTTTTCCTTTTTGTATTTCTCAAGGTCATTGTCATAGTGTGATGTATGAAATGTGGACCTGAGATCACATGGAAGTCACTTTCCATGAAAATCATTGATGTTGTCCATCCCAGCTTTCCCGAAGCCCCTACACTTTGCTCACTTTATAGGCTGACTGAGGTTTAGGTCAGGACCAATTCAAATGGAATATGGGAATGTGGGAAAGAAGGGAAGTGTTGGAAGAGAGGAGGAGGGGTATAGAA